>NMUG010007452.1:0-12065 GCA_002855965.1 Monotropa hypopitys
TGTTTTTTTTTTAAAATGATTCGGATTTTGACTTCGACAAGGCACAAACTTCTTGACCAAGGTTCGATGATTTTGAGTGAGCATGAGCACTTCCATTATGAGGAGAGGCTGAAGAGTTCAGAAAGAAGTAGGTAGAGATCTTTTGTAGAATCCCCCTTTTTGTTTGTGTGAAGGGGGTAGCAATTTGTTTTTGATCGTCGTATAAACATGACGATGATAGTTTTTTGTTTTTTTTATCGCTCTTGTCAGATAAGAGGAGAAAAGGAAATTTGTATTGAAGTCTCAAAAGAGAGAGTGGAAATTCTATTACACTTAAATTTCACCGAATCAATTGTCAAGAAGATGATGTCTTTATCAAAGTCAGAATTTAATCATTGAATTTTGAAAAAGCTGCTACTAATCTGACATAGTAGAGTTTGAGCATATCAGAATTTATGAGTTGGGGGAAACTCGGGTCCATCCATTTCTGCTAGGATGACGACTCAGTCTGATAACACTTTGGCCACGATGAAGGGCCTTCGATAATTAGGGGAGAACTTCCCTTTTTCTTTTTCTTGAACGGGAAGAATTCGCTTCCAGACCAAGTCGTCTTGCTGAAAGACTCTTAGCCGTATATGTTTGTCGAACCTTTTAGAGATTCTCCGTTGATAGCATTGTTGCTAGTATTTTTCCATCTAGGTTCTCTGTCATGCCTTAGAACGACAGGATCTGTATTTCCGGACTGAGGACGGCTTCGTAGCCATAGACTAGGGAACACTGTGTTGCCCGAGTAGAAATCTGTGTAGATGTCCGATAGCCATTTCGAAGACTCGAGGATATAGATAAGACAGATCTCTGTAGGATTTGGGCTTGATGCCTCTTAATTTTCTAATGTCTGTCTTCGCACTGTTTTTTGGCTTCTGATCAGATCTTAATCCGACTTGTCTTTGAAGTCTTACTCTCGAAGTGCTAAAATTTGTTTGACCGTTTCCAATGTGAAAGGATGAACGTTCATTTTTTTTGAAAATTTTTGATTTGTTGTTTGCATGTTATCTTAGCAGAGAAGATAAATGAACAGAATATATGAAACTTTTCTTGACATATAGATGTAACAAGATAGAAGAACATATATTGTACAAATATGCAGTTTATCTACATTCTGTAACAGAAAACGAAACATAAATAAATAGTATGTATAAGTTGCCGCGGTTTACCGGGAGACGCAGGCTTGATAGATCGGGCAGACCATCCAGTTTTTGGTGATGGAGGATCGATGACGGCGGTTTGTAATGTGCCGGTCATTCGAGTAAATCCTCTTCGAGATCTCTCTGCTCTTCTTTGTGCGTGGCCATGAGCGGGAAGTCTTCGAGACTCGGACTGGCTGTTGCAACGTCCGAGGGTGCATTTGCATCCACCGAGTTGATTATCCCGGCGTCGATAAGGTCTTGTACATTATGTTTCAGGTTCCTGCAATTCTCGGTCGTATGGCCCATTTGGTTGGAATGAAAGGCGCATCGCTGATCAGTCCGGAAATACAGGGGGAGATGGTTCGGTAAAGGGCATGCTGGAACGAGGTCCAAGTGCCCTGATGAGTTGAGGAATGACAACACCTCGGTCATTGGGATTGCAAATGGAGTAAAGCTCCTATGTTGCGGAGGGTCTCTTGTTAGACCAGGTAGAGAGACCTTACGCGGCCTGTGATGCTGACTTGGCATCGAATGGTACGAGGACGACTCGTATGGGCCAGAGTTTCTGGGCTTCTGATATTATGCGTGCGTGTGAGATGGTCTGTCATAGCTTTGGAATGGGTTTGTAGTATTAGGGGATGCCCCGGTTTTGAATCGGGAATAGGTATCCCTGCACCCAGTAGGTGATTGTGGCGGGGGAGCTTGCGAATGAACGAGCTGACTAAGGAGTGCTCGGTTGGTGATTTGGAGCTCATGGTTGTTCCTTTGGAGTGCTTCAAATTCAGTCCAAAAAGCTGACTCTGGCTCACTTCCACAATGTGGGCAGTACTGTCTTCCGGCCATCGTTTGGGCAGATGAACTGATAGTCCTGCTATATAACGGATCCGGACGGGCCGTGTCTGTACCTGTATGGCAACACTAAGCTCAGATCAGTATATAAGGAGAACGTCTGTAAAACCCCATCCCATAGGAATTTCTCTATCTTTTCTTTTATTCTAAAAAGTTACATCTCTCAAAAATTGTTTTAGAAACCTAAGGTTGAGGAACCGGCAAGAGCATGGTCCAGCCATAAGGCCCTTCGGCCCAGTCCCGAAGAGACCCGAGCAGCAGCCGCGCTGAGCCAAGAACTGCCGAGCAGTCGGACTACCGATCAGCAGAACCCCGAGTAGCCGGACAGGCAGAGCGGCCAGACTGCCGAGCAACCGAACAGCCAGGCTGTCGGATTTGCCGAACAACCCAATGCTTAAGGCTAGCCCTTCGGCCACCCACCCTTCGGCCAGGTCGGACAAATAAGAAATGACAAAGATCTGACAAAAAGAAAAGGAATCTCTGAAAAAGCTGAATTTCCGAGATTTCTGCCAAAAACTGTCACCACCAGGAATCCCGCCGAAAAATTGTCGGGAATACCGGCCGGTTGGCTGACACCACAACCGGACAAACGGCGCGCGACTAAAAGCTGCAGCTGCCAGGAAATCAGGCAGGCGCCGCCCACTGGTCGGCCAGAACTCCTTTGGCACCAAAACGAATCCCTCCCCCTCCAGCCTATAAATAAGGACCACAAGACCCTCCAAACTTTACACCAACTCCTCCAGAGTACTCTATTCTCCGTTTCTCTCTCTAGAAGTTGTCCGAACACCTCACCATTCGGCACTTCACCGTCCGTCCAGAAATATAAAGTCTTTACTTGTCCAATCAGTCGGACAAGTTTTCCCCATATTCCTTAGTGTCCGACTAGCTCCTTGCCGAACACCTCCCGAAGCAGAGAAGTCTTTAGAAGGTTTCAGTCTGACCGAAGCAACCCTCCGGCCAAGTTCAGCTCGGCAATCATCCAGACCAGAAGCTCAGGTAAACTCTTAACCCCCCTTCGGTATACTATGTTATCGACCTGTTCGGCAAGTCCTCCTAGAACCCTCATTCAGCTCGGCAGTAACATCAAATGCGCGGCACTTAGCTATAATGGGTCCATACATTCCTTTGATCTCCGGCTGAACCATTTTTCAGTTCGGATGACCTGTCCGGACCATTCCCGTACACGTCTGACCTTTTCCCATACCAACTGTCGACGTCCCGCACTGCCGGAGCACAAGTGCTCGGCAAAAAGGACAGTCCGTCTTTTTATGCCTGAGCTTTTAAGCTCGGCTATGCTTTCAGTAGTTCGGGCAGTTAGCCCTCAGACCCTATGAATGCCTCAGCAATAATTTCGACCAGTCCTAGTATCCGAAGCCCCTTGTCCCGCACTGCCTGGGTTGCTTGTTCCTTCGGCAGCTCGGCAGAGAACCCTTCGGACCAGTAGCCCTCCGGTAGAAAAACCATCAGTGGACTCTCGTCTGAGCACTGTTCGGCAAGAAGACCAGACCTTCGGCCAGAAGCTGAGCTTCGGCCATTAGCTCAGTCCGACAGAGCAGTCGGCTAGAAATTGATTACTCTTATGTTTTGGCAGATTCGAATCCAGCACCACTTTAGAAATCAAGTCAAGTAACCCTACCTCTTTCAGGTGAATCCTTATATACAATATTTACTCGTACTTTTCTAAAATACTCATTTCCTTAACAAATATGTTTATGAAAATCATGAAATTGATTACTTGTTTGAGAAAAATGGAATGAAGTATCTACTTGTTCTTTCACATGGATTACATGGTCGATTTCGAAATGACAGAATATATAACTGGAATGGAGATGAAACAGAACAACATGATCGTACGGCCAAAAAGGGCACAACTATTATATCAAAAATGGCAAAGATACAAATGTATGGTAAAATGCTTGAGCAAGCCTACAGGCAGATTTTGATGAGAAGCCTACGAGCAGGATTCTAAAGCGCAAAGACGCTAATGCCACTCGATGAAAAGTGATGCCACTAGGGCAGGTTTTAGTTTCCCGGTGATGCCACCGGGACACGTTGAGATTCCCGGTGATGCCTCTAGGGCACGTTTGAGTCCCTGGAGAGGACAGTTGATAATTAAAAGATACAACACAAAATCATACAAAGATTACCTCACAAGAACTGTTTTACGATTGAGTACTGTAAATCCATGAAACTTGTGAAATGTTATATATTGATTCACTCTAGCTTTGGCTTATGTGTTTTTCTAAAACCCTTTTCAGGTCATTGTGAAGAATAGCTTGGAGCAGCTTAGTTGTCTTACCATTTTATTCTTTTATTTTGATGTATAGGCCCTTGAGCCTGCTCTGTTGTAGCCCAGTAATTAATGAAAACCATGCACTGTTCTGGATTGTTTACTTACTTCCGCACTCTGTTATTATTGTATGGATTCTTCAACTCTTTTATCTTAGGCCTTCGCAAGCTTGCTCGTTGGCCGGTCATGGATTCATCTCGGAAATGGGATGGGTCGTGACAGAAGTGGTATCAGAGCACGAGTTGATGAATTCCAAAAAACAAATCCAGAAAAGACAAGGCACACAAGTACTAAGCACGAAATCGTTAGAATATAGAAATATCTTGTATTGTGAATTTTGTAGCTATGTCTATAAGTAGTGGCAGCGATTACGCCAGCAGTGATTTCTCCAACATTGACTCAGAGAGTGATCATGACATAGCCATACCTCCTGCAGTACTCGAAGAGGAAGAAGGAGAGTTATTCGTCATCAGCGAAGCCATCCAAGAACAAGCGCATGCTGATTCAACAACAATCACATCAGACCTCATAACCCGAGTGGCAGTCGGTTTCGAGGATAGCACAGAAGGAGAAGTGAGAGCTATGATCAACTACCACTTGCGACTATTAGGACGAGCTTGCAAGGTGGCAATGACATCCATTGAATATTGGGAGTTCGAACATCTCATGGAAGGAGCAAGGAACCGCATCCTGAATGGCCACACGATGAGGCTCAACCAGAAGAAGCAATCGATGAAGATCCCATGGAATGGCACGAACAAGGATGGGACCTCGACCAAGGAGGAGACCCCGACGAAGAAGAAGAGGAGGATCCAAGCGAGAATGAAGAAGAAGAAGATATCGACATAGATCGCGAGGAATGGGTCTATCCGCCCTATGAGTGGCCGAGTGACCTAGATAATTAGTTGCATTAGCTTCATATCATCTTTTATCATATGTCTAAGTCGTGATTATGTTTTCTTGTTTTAAAGGCATCTATTATCATATGATTAGTAAGAAAAATTCCATCTCATATCTCTAACTATAAGTTTCATGTCAGAATGGTTAACACCCGCACCAATGGTCAGGAAATCACCAAATCACTGAGCTTCGGGATATGATACGAACTCTAACAGGAGTCGTACAAGCGCAACAGGAAACCATCGAACAAATGCGACAGCAACCTACGAACGAACCTCGAGAAGATGAAGCGGTCAACCATGCCCAACAAGCCAACAATGTAGCAGCTGTAAAGGAATTCCTCAAACTCAAACCTCCTACTTTCTCAGGAGGCATGGACCCGATCAAAGCAAACGAGTGGATTGCCGAGATAGAGAAGAACTTCCGACTTCTTCGATGCTCAGAATTGCAGAAAGTTGAAATCAGAGCGTACCTTCTCATAGGAGAAGCAAACCGCTGGTGGAACCTGAAAAGCATCGCTGAACCCAACATGACTTGGGTACGATTCCTAGAGATTTTTCGAGAGAAATTCATGCCCCGTGCAATGCAGAACGCAAAACGTTTGGAGTTCGAGAACCTGAAGCAACGAGGTGATATGATAGTAGCAGACTATAAAGCAGAATTCACCAACCTTGCAGTCTACGCACCATACCTAGTACTTAGTGATGAAATGAAGGCCCGAAAGTTCGAGGAAGGACTCAGGCACGAGATTCGGACGATCGTTCGCCCATTTCAACTATCAACGTATGCTGAGGTTCTAGATAGAGCCATCCTGGTGGAGCAAGACGTCGACGAAGCAAGATGCTTCAATGAGAGGAAGAGGAGCTAGACTCAAGGAGGACCCAGTCAATTCAAAAAGGGTAATTTTGGGAGAAACCAACCGAAGAACCCGAGGCCACACCCGGGAGGACAAAAGCCACCCTACCCCAAATGTGGGAAAAATCATGGCAGAGAATGCTGGGCTAAGGGACCCCTCAGATGCTTCGGATGCGGCAGAGAAGGAAACTTCAAGAACAATTGCCCCGACATAGCTACTGGAGCCAATACGACACAAGTTGGAGGGCAGAGGACCAACATCGACAACCAGGGGAACCGAAATCAGAGGCAGGGAAGAGCTTTCACACTTGTTCCAGGTGATCCAAGAAATGATGAAGGAATCGTAGCAGGTAGAATCTTTATCTACAATCTCCCTACTTATGCATTATTCGATTCGGGATCCACCCATTCATTTATCTCTGAATCCCATGCCAATAAAATACCAAAGAAACCCGAACCATTAGATTTCGATCTATTAGTGTCCCAACCAATGAGCAAAGGAGTCTTGTGCTCAACAGTTTTTCGAAATTGTGAAGCTCACATCGTGGGAGTGCCAGCATTTATAGACTTAATACCCTTAGCTATGACTCACTTCGACGTAATAATTGGCATGGACTAGTTATCTAAGTCCAGCGCAAAAATCGATTGCGCTGCGAAACTCATCACTTTCGAGGCATCAAGAGGATAGAAGTCTAGACTCCAGAGAGAGAAGATTTCTTCACCACCTTGTTTCATTTCCGTATCAAAGGCTCGACAACTTTTGCAAAAAGGTTGTCAGGGATACTTATGCAGTATCTCCACGACTCTAGTAAACCAACCCTCAGTAGACGACATTCCAATAGTCCGAGAATTTCCTGACGTCTTCCCAGCAGAATTACCTGGAATGTTGATTAACCGAGAAATTGACTTCTCCATCGATATTATACCCGGAACTCAACCAATCTCGAAGGCACCTTACCAAATGGCACCATCAGAACTCAAAGAGATGAAGGCACAATTGCAAGACCTGGTGGACAAGAATTTCATTCGACCTAGTTCATCGCCCTGGGGAGCGCCAGTCCTGTTCGTGAAAAAGAAGGATGGAACTATGCGTCTATGCATTGACTATCGGGAACTGAACAAGATCACCATCAAAAACAAATACCCGTTGCCACGAATTGACGACTTGTTCGACCAACTTCAAGGAGCTCAAGTATTTTTAAAGATCGATCTTCGTTCTGGCTACCATCAGCTTAAGGTCAGAGCAGAAGATGTTGAGAAGACTGCTTTTCGTACGAGATATGGCCACTACGAATTCTTAGTAATGCCATTTGGAGTCACTAATGCACCAGCAACATTCATGGACCTCATGAATCGAATCTTCTCCAACCACCTCGACGATTTTGTAATAGTATTCATCGACGACATACTCATCTATTCAAAAGACGAGGAACAGCATGCCACCCATCTAGCAACCGTACTCCAAATCCTGCGAGAAAAGAGACTCTATGCGAAATTCAACAAATGCGAGTTTTGGCTCGAGAGCATCCATTTCCTCAGTCACATCATCAACAGAGAAGGAATTTCAGTAGATCCTCAGAAGATAGAAACTGTTTCCAACTGGACCGCCCCTATCTCAGTAGCAGAAGTCCGTAGCTTTCTAGGACTCGCCGGCTATTATCGACGCTTTGTCAAAGACTTCTCAAAGATCACCGTACCTATGACAAAACTCACTCGGAAGGGAGAACCCTTCATCTGGACCAAAGAACGTGAAGAATGCTTCCAAGAATTGAAGAAAAGATTAACTACAGCGCCTGTGCTAACACTACCCAAGGGAGAAGAAGGTTTTGTGGTCTACAGCGACGCTTCACTTAGAGGACTAGGCTGCGTTTTGATGCAAGAAGGAAGGGTTATTGCCTATGCCTCACGACAATTGAAACCCCACGAGAAGAACTACCCCACTCATGACCTGGAGCTTGCAGCAGTCATTTTCGCACTAAAGATCTGGCGCCACTATCTGTATGGGATCACTTGTGATATTTCCACCGATCACAAAAGTTTGAAGAACATTTTCACCCAGAAGGAGCTGAACCTCAGACAACGACGATGGTTGGAACTCATGAAGGACTATGACCTAAACATCTAGTACCACCTCGGGAAGGCCAACGTAGTAGCAGATGCACTCAGCATAAAAGGGCATCCCTATTTAGCTCATCTTTCGACAACCACGATCGACCCCATCAACATAGAAGAAACCAAAGCATCCCAACAAGACGATCCCAAGTTTTGGAAAATTTTCGAAGACGCCCAGAGTAATCCCGATAGAGAATTCACCATTCATGACGGCCTACTCAAGTTTCGCAACCGCATATGCATCCCCAGTCAAGAAGAAGTCAAAAAGAAGATCATGGATGACAACCACAGATCAAGATTCGCAATCCACCCTGGACGAACAAAGATGTATCAAGACCTGAAGAAATCCTATTGGTGGATGGGAATGAAACGAGATGTTGCAAATTACGTCAGCCGATGCCTTCAGTGCCAGCAAGTGAAAGCTATTCGACAGAAGCCAGCAGGACTACTCCAGCCATTACCAATTTCAAAATGGAAGTAGGAGGACATCACGATGGATTACGTCATAGGATTTCCACGACCAGCCAAGGGCAACAATGCAATCTGGGTCATCGTTGACCGGTTAACCAAATCAGCCCACTTCATACCAATCAAGAACACTTACTCAATGAACTAGATGGACGCCACCTACGTTCGAGAAATCATTCGATTACATGGAACCCCCATATCCATCACTTCTGATCGAGACCCGCGCTTTGTATCAAGATTTTGGAAAGTACTTCAGAAAGCCATGGGGACAACGCTCAACTTCAGCACAACTTTTCACCCACGGACGGATGGAAAATCCTAGAGAACAATTCAGACTCTAGAAGACCTACTTCGAGCATGCACACTGGAATTTCAAGGGAGTTGGGAAGAACACCTACCGTTAGCAGAATTCGCCTACAACAACAGCAATCAAGCGAGTATCGGGATGTCACCATTTGAAGGCTTATACGGAAGAAGATGCAGATCGCCGGTATGCTGGACAGAAGTTGGAGAGACAGAACTTACAGGACCAGAGATTGTGCAAGAGACTATGCAAAAGATCAAGCTGATTCAGGAACGATTGAAGACAGCCCAGGACTGACAGAAGAGCTATGAAGATACACGACGGAGGGAACTTGAATTTCAAGAAGGCGACAAAGTATTTCTGAAGGTATCACCCACCAAAGGCGTCATCAGATTTGGGAAGAGAGGAAAGCTAAATCCTCGCTACATTGGACCATTCGAAATCCTTGAAAGGATTGTCCCTGTAGCTTATCGTCTAGCACTTACACCAGAGTTGGCCAACGTCCACGACATTTTTCACATATTAATGCTTCGTCAATATATTCCAGATCCATCTCACGTACTGACCCGACCACCAATCCAAATCCAAGAGAATCTATCCTACGAAGAGCGACCAGTCAGAATCTTGGATCGACAGGAGAAGCAGCTCAGGAACAAGACTATTCCACTAGTGAAAGTCTGGTGAGAGAATCAATCCGGCAATGAGGCCACTTGGGAGAAGGAGACTGATATGCGCCAAAAGTACCCACAATTATTTACATATGGTATAATTTTATAAAACCATCCATTAAATTCGTTTAAAGTTTGGGGACCAAACTTCTATAAGTTGGGGAGTATGTAAAACCCCGTCCCATAGGAATTTGTCTATCTTTTCTTTTATTCTAAAAAGTTACATCTCTCAAAATTCGTTTTAGAAACCTAAGGTTGAGGAACCGCAAGAGCAGGGTCCAGCCATAAGGCTCTTCGGCCCAGTCCCGAGGAGACCCGAGCAGTAGCCGCGCTGAGCCAAGAACTGCTGAGCAGTCGGACTACCGAGCAGTCGGACTGCCGAGCAGCAGAACCCCCGAGCAGCCGGACAGGCAGAGCGGCTAGACTGCCGAGCAACCGAACAGCTAGGCTGTCGGATTTGCCGAACATCCCAATGCTTAAGGCTAGCCCTTCGGCCACCCACCCTTCGACCAGGTCGGACAAATAAGAAACGACAAAGATCTGACAAAAAGAAAAAGGAATCTCTGAAAAAGCTGAATTTCCGAGATTTCTGCCAAAAGCTGTCACCACTAGGAATCCCGCCGAAAAGTTTTCGGGAATACTGACCGGTCGGCTGACACCACAACCGGACAAACGGCGCGCGGCTAAAAGCTGCAGCTGCCAGGAAATCAGGCAGGCGCCGCCCACTGGTCGTCCAGAACTCCTTTGGCGCCAAAACGAATCCCTCCCCCTCCAGCCTATAAATAAGGACCCCAAGACCCTCCAAACTTCACACCAACTCCTCCAGAGTACTCTACTCTCCGTTTCTCTCTCTATAAGTTGTCCAAACACCTCACCGTTCGGCACTTCAGCGTCCGTCCAGAAATATAAAGTCTTTACTTGTCCAATCAATCGAACAAGTTTTCCCTATATTCCCTAGTGTCTGGCTAGCTCCTTGTTGAACACCTCCCGAAGAAGAGAAGTCTTTAGAAGGTTTCAGTCTGACCGAAGCAACCCTCCGGCCAAGTTCAGCTCGGCAATCATCCAGACCAGAAGCTCAGGTAAACTCTTAACCCCCCTTCGGTATACCATGTTATCGACCTACTCGGCAAGTCCTCCGAAGGACTTAGTCGCACTGAAGGACGACCATTAGCCTCCTTTTAGCTCCTGCCGACGCATCCCAGAACCCTCATTCGGCTCAGTAGTAACACCAAATGCGCGGCACTTAGCTATAATGGGTCCAGACATTCCTTTGATCTTCGACTGAACCATTTTTCAGTTCGGATGACCTGTCCGGACCATTCCCGTACACGTCTGACCTTTTCCCATACCAACTGCCGACGTCCCGCACTGCTAGAGCACAAGTGCTTGGCAAAAAAGACAGTCCGCCTTTTTATGCCTTAGCTTTTAAGCTCGGCTATGCTTTCAGTAGTTCGGGCAGTTAGCCCTGAGACCCTATGAATGCCTCAGCAATAATTTCGACCAGTCCTAGTATCCGAAGCCCCTTGTCCAACACTGCCTGGGTTGCTTGTTCCTTCGGTATCTCGGCAGAGAACCCTTCGGACCAGTAGCCCTCCGGTAGAAAAACCATCAGTGGACTCTCGTCTGAGCACTGTTCGGCAGGAAGACCAGACCATCAGCCACTTAGGCCTTCGGCCAGAAGCTGAGCTTCGGCCATTAGCTCAGTCCGGTAGAGCAGTCGGCTAGAAATTGATTACTCTTATGTTTTGGCAGATTCGAATCCAGCACCACTTTAAAAATCAAGTCAAGTAACCCTACCCCTTTCAGGTGAATCTTTATATACCATATTTACTCGTACTTTTCTAAAATACTCATTTCCTTCACAAATGTGTTTATGAAAATCATGAAATTGATTACTTGTTTAAGAAAAATGGAATGAAGTATCTACTTGTTCTTTCACATGGATTACACGGTCGATTTTAAAACGACAGAATATATAACTGGAATGGAGATGAAACAGAACAACATGATCGTACGGCCAAAAAGGGCACAACTATTATATCAAAAATGGCAAAGATACAAATGTATGGTAAAATGCTTGAGAAAGCCTACGGGCAGATTTTGATGAGAAGCCTACGGGCAGATTCAGTGAGCTGTTCAGATTCTTTGCATTGTCAGTTATCAAACTCTCTGGTTGACCGTAGCAACAGATGATGTTGTTTCTGATAAATTTCGTGATGACCCTCTCGGTTACATGAACGAAACTTGAAGCTTCCACCCATTTGGTGAAGTAATCAATGGCGGCCAATATGAATTGATGACCATTAGAGGCTTTAGGATTAATGGTTCCGATGACATCAATTCCCCATGCTGAGAAAGGCCAGGGAGAGACCATAACCTGAAGTTCCTTGGGCGGTGCCCGTAGGACATCCCCGTGAATTTGGCATTTGTGACATTTCTTGACATACTGGATG
>NMUG010007453.1:0-12063 GCA_002855965.1 Monotropa hypopitys
TTTAAGGGGTATGACCTGTTGGTAGATTTTCCTATGTGAGATCACATAAACTGTGTTATTGTTGGGTTTGTTTAGACTCCTTGGGATCATTGTGTGCTAGTTCGTGGGTTAAGGTTTGATTTGCAAAATGTTTTTCCCTTTGGTAATCTCGTATTGCACTCATTTTTGGTTCTTTGCCCATTTGGGGGCCTAAGTGCCCTATGTGATTCGTTCATTCGTTGCTGATTTATTCATGTCTTTCTTTTTGAATGGCTATAATGCTCTTCTGTGAGGTATCTAGATGGATTCTAGTCGTGTAGAGGTTGTCCGTGAGGCAAGCTTGTGTAAAATTGGTGTGGTGAGTTTTGCCTTGAGTGCATTGAAGGACTTCCTTAGCGTGAATCCTTCCCTTATAGAGTTTGTCTTGGGTGCCGTTCGAGGCTATTTTTAATGGGCAATTCGTTTCTAATTCTTTACTTGAGAAGTTGGGTTTGTAGCGCGAGTGTTTGACTCTGGATGGCATGGTGGTATCCGGTGTGCTTAGAAGTTCCAGTGTTGTCTCGTTTCGCACCCGAGAGGGTAGTTCAGATGATTGCAAGTGACGAATGATCGAGTAGGGTTTGCGGTGTTCGATTCGACAATTGTTGTGGACCTAGACCAATTCAAGTTCTCGTGCAAACGTCAGAGTGTAAATTCCTCCTCATCATCTTGCAAACCGGGAGTTACCTCCAAATCTCAGGTTGTGTGCCTCAAATGTTGACAGTCGGGTCATTTTGTACTTAATGTACTATTTCACTTTTCCATCAAAGCTTTGTTTCTCTTGTGGAAGAAAAGATCCGCGATGTTGTGACTCTCTCTCGAGTTATCATTTCTTGGCAATGATCCCTACTTTCAAATGAACTTCATATTCTAGTATCCTTGTTTAACTCTAGTTAAGATTTGTTGATTACTCCTCATAAGAGTTCATTCGAGTGATGTTGTGGGTGATGAGGAAGCCTTTGTGATATTTCAGTTGGTTTCAAACTCCTATGGATGGTGATATGAGCCACTTTCTTTTAATGAGTGTTGGTTGAACTTGATAAAATCCTTATTGGAAGTTTTCTCTTCTTCCTCTTGATCGTCCACCTTGTGCAATCGTGCTCGGATTGCAAGTGGTGTACTCCTCGATTTTTGTTGAACCTTAATGAGGTAGGAAGCTTGTTTCCCTAATGTGGAGTATGTTTCCTCTTGACCTCGAACTCTTTCGTGTGTACTATTCGAGTTGTATTGGAAGGATTTTTAATCCTTTAGTTGTATCCCTTGACTTTTGTTGGAATTGGGAGTTTCCCAAGTGTCTCGCTATCGGACTTCAAGTTTCCAAATGGATGACTTGTTGTGGCCTTGTGCCCTTTTATTTGATGTTGGTTCATTTGATCATGCTAGTAGTTTCCTCGTTTCATCTTGGTTGACCATTTCTTGCAACTTGTATATTGAACAATGGCGGATAATCCACTGTCTATCTTTGTTGGATTCTAGTATGGTAGGGTATTTTGATTTCCCTTGTAGTGCCTTCGATCGTATGTCCTCATGTTGGATGCATCATCTATCATCGGTAAGAAGGTCTTGGACCTAGGAAGCAACGTGTTCGGTTGGCCGTCATAAAAATTTGGTGCCAATGCATGTTGGTGTTTAGACTTGGTGTGAGTTTGTGCTTTGCCACGTTGTTGGGCTAGCAGATTTGCATTTTGGTGTGGGTGCGAGTATTTTCTTGGTAGTGTGATATATATTTGACGTGTGTGGATTAGTTTGAGAAGAGCTACTGGTCGGGGCATCTCAAAACAAATCACCAAGGTCATACGGTTATCACACCAGTATATGTGTGTTGTTTTGTGTGGGTGCATATTGCAATGCATACATGCTAGGTTAGTTGCTTGTGCTCATTGGAATAACCTTAGCGTATCGGCATGTCATCGGTGTATCGGTGTACCCTTGGTGTACTCATCGAGGTGTGGATCGTAAAGCATAGTCGTGCAACATTTCCTTCTATTCGTGGATGATCCGTGAGGTTTTCAATTCGTTCTTTGAGCATTAGGAAGTGTGGTCATCCGCATATTCATCGTTGTTCGTAGTTTAAGTTTTCTTCCTCTCTTATCCCTTATCTAATTTCTAGGACAAAATTTCTTTAAGGGGTATGAGATGTAGCGACCTAGATTTTAAATAATTTAAATATGATTCGATTCTCATTCAATGAAATTCAATGGTTCGTGGTAGTTAGAGTCCCCGGTAGTGAGTCGGCATTGTCTTGGGTTGTTCTGGCAATGTGCCGAGGGCCTTCTAGGCCCGTTATGACCCCGAGAAGTTCTGAACATTTAACTTTATTCTTCATCAATGTTGTAGAGAATTGCATTACGAATCCAATGCAACTTGAATCGCATCAATCGGAGTTCGGATGAGGAAGTTAGGCCCAGAATACCTCGACAACAGTTTTGGTGAAACTACTGCACATTGCGTAACCGGTAGCCCAAATTATGGCATAACCGGTAGCGGGTCTTTCTCTGCAACCGCTCATCAACTACTGTATGCTGCGTAACTGGTAGCCCGGATTATGGCATAACCGGTTATGCGTTCTGCGAAGCTTTTGACAGATTTAAGTTGGAGGGTGTTTTGGTCATTTTAGGGCCATTAGACTCAACCTAAAACGTGTATTAGCCCTAAAATGTGTTCAGAACACATTTATAGATTTCTCTCTCTACCTCCCTCTCATTTCTCTCTCAATTCTCTCTCCCTTCTCTCTAAATTCTTTGAGTTTTGGTGGAGAATCAACGAGAACCTCAAGCACTATTGTCGGAGAGCTTGTCGAGGGCTACGCGGTGATGTACTTGGATCGAGCTCTTGTGAAGAATCCCTCACCTAGGGATTTCGAGATTCATGGTTCCGGTGGGTAAATCTCTCTCTACTCCCTTGTGTGTATGTGTGTGTATATAGGTTTCGTTTTCGTAGTCGTTTTGCATCAATTTTATGTTTCATGGTTTGTGGATTATACTTGTTTGAGGTGACCAAGGATTAGTCTTGGTGGATGTCGTACATTGTATTAGTAGTGATTTGGGTGTTGTTTGGTGGTTGTTATGTTGATTCATGGCCATTGGAGTTCACGACTACCAAATGTTCGACGAAATATCTTTGTGAATCTTAAATCGTGTTTTGGAGAATTTAGCCCTATTGGGTTGTCGTAGGACTTGTGTGGATGTGTGGTTGGTCACGTTGAGTCCTTACAGTCATCGTAGGTCCCTTGGAGATTAGTGGGCACTATGTATTTGATAAATTCCCGAGTTGAGTGTTGTGGTGAATTTGGGTTGTGAGCCTCGTTATTGGTCCCCTAGAGATTGTCGGGCACCACACGTTTGATGGTTTTCTTTCACGGTGTATTGGATGGGCAATTGGGCTAGCAATACCCATGGGCGCATCAAGGAGCAATTGGACTATCGACATTCTTTTCCCTTGTGGACATCAGGGAGCAATTGGGCTATCGATCTTCTCTTGGTGACATTGTTGCATCATCACGTGGCTAGCCTTGGTTTCTCTTGGTGTCGTAGCGGTGGAGATGTGTTGATCTTGATGTGTGTTGCATTTGATTTAGTCAAGGAAGATTGGTGACTTGAGGAGACTAAATAACAAATGCAATGTATTCAATGAACGTCAAACATGAGGGATGAATCCTACGAGGACCACCCTTTTATAATCGTGAATCCATTACCTCAATTTTACCTAACTCAAGAATAAAGATCATGTGAGGAAAGACTGTTGATTGTCATTGCGTATGAGGGTGCCAACTATCGCAGAGCAATTGGGCTGACAATGTTTCTTTTATGTTGGTACCCATCCGGGTTTAGGATGTTTGGTTTCCCTACCCGCGTTACGTTTGTCATTGTGTATAAGGGTGCCAACTATCGCAGAGCAATTGGGTTGGCGATGTTTCTTACATGTTGGTACACATCCTTGTTTAGGATATTGGATTGCCCTACCCACGATACGATTGCGGGTGTGATACCTATTGTGACCCCTTGAGCCGTCAGGTGGGAATATACTGTTATAGGTACTTTCGTGCTGAGTAGATTATTTGTGCAGTGGTGGTAGCAGAGTGGCGGGTAGCGAGGCAGGTTGCGTTGGGGAGCCGATCGGCAGAGAGTTTTTAATTTCTCGGTTCCCTTTCGTGGTTGCGGCGGCTAGGGCATCAAGATTGCAGCTGTTATTTTCTGTTATTTTTAGTTAATTTAGTTGGCAGATGTTATCATTGTCTAATTTTTGTGTGTTTTCTTTTTTGCGGATGGGTCCGTGTAGGGTATTTGCCGTGTAGGGTGTTTGTGATGAGTAGATTATTTGTGCAGTGGTTAGGTTAGTAAGGGTAGAGCAGTTTCGTTTTGGCTGAGAATTTGTTGTTTGTAATCTTTATACTTCATCAATAATACTTTTACCTTTTAAAAAAAGGTACTTTCGTGTCCTATATGACTCCCTTGTGTCACTATGGGGGAATACTTCGAGGATGGACAACCGCGGTGTCCTGGTGCATAGCTCCTTGCTTCGGTCATGTAGAAGTATTATGTACCGGACTAGTGCGACCTTCAAGTATGTGATTCCCTTGTATCAACAAGGTGGGTAATGTCGGGAAGGATGGCTTGGGCTCCCTTGATTAGTCATATGGAGAAAAAAATAAAGTGTTTGATTAATAATTGAAATCTATCTCAATCTTTCAAATATCCCAAAGTTAAACAAGAATCAAATCCATAAAAATACTTTTGGTGGTCGGAGGATTTGGTGGTGTGGTAGTATTGAGATCTTGATGTTTTAGTTCCTTTGGGTCCTTCTAGTGAGTTTTGGGGTTGGTCTTGTTCTAGAAGTGATGAGCGTTGTGGTTGGATTTGTGTTTCACTTGATCGATCTTTAAAGGTGTCACTCAGCTCTCATGTTTGGTTGTGTTCTTGTGTCTTTGGTAGTTGAGGGTGTGTTGTACTTCATTTGCCTTGGGTTCTCTTTCTTTCACTACTTGTGTGAGGATGCTTAGGCATGCACCTGCATGTGCATGCTTGGTAGTAGTTAGAGATTTTCCTACTAAGTTGTGGTTCGCTCAGACCCTCTCCTTTTTCCCTTTCCCAGGATTTGCTTTGTAGGGCTTGAAGTGGTTGTAGACTTGGAGCTTGTGTTGTTGCTGGATCCTTGGGAGCTTGCCACATTAGTCTACTTTGTACTTCTTTTCTTTGTACCTTCTATTTAGTTGTAGTGGCTGGTTGTGTATTTATTCTTCCGTACTCTGTATGTTTTTATAGTCTATTTCTGTATCATATGCTTGTAATGGTTACTCAATTGATATGTATCTGTATGGCAAGTAGTTTATCTCCATTTACTATTTTATCATTGCTAGACAAAAAAATGATTTGAAAATCTGGGACATGACACCTCAATCACAATGAGCAATATAACACATTACAGCGAGGGAGGCAACCTAACTATACTACCAACCAATATAAGGTTCTGTCCGACTTGACCCATCAGCCTCCTAAATTTGAATACATAACAAGATCTTGGCAACGATCAGAAGATATTTAATCAAACATCGACAACAAATTCAAAGTTCAGTAGCAATGAACTGAACAAATCTCAACAACACAATAGAAACTGAAGAACCACCATAAGAATATTATTCACCACTAAAGGCAAGGATGGATCGACAAGACCATTGAGAGATTTAAATCCTCGGATAATAGTGCAAAAATCGACACCCAACCAAAAGAATACAACCAACTCCTCACAATCCAACAATCAAAATCAAAGAATGTAACACTGAAACGAGTGATACAATGGCATACACCATGAATATGATCAAAGGATCTTCCCGGGATTCACATGTTGGGTCTACAAGTCAAGAATCAAGATCCAACCAAAAATATTACAATGGACTTACATCTCAAAGGGAAGGGCAATAATCAGATGGTCTAATCACATGATCATAAACAAGGATCCACTTTTTGAAATCAAGGCAAGGATCACTACTTAAGCAAGTTTCGAATGAAATCCCTAAACAATTCAGTATCAAGACTAGATACTTAACAACAACCAGCGCAGTGATCAAATAACATTGGAATGGAGACTTAGAACAATCAACTTCATTATCGAATACTCTAGGATAACCCATAGAGGACCAAACATCTCAATAAGAGCCAATAGTAGGGCTATACCCAAGGAATACTCATCACATGGACTTCCACTAATGATATGCCATGGATCATGTCAATTTACACACACATACATATCATTCATGCCCCAATGCTATGTAATACAATGCAACCCATTGAGACTAAATGTCTCCCCCAAATACCTAGGTTTCAAAACCCAAAGCTTTGATACCAAGTTGTCATGCCCCAGATTTTCAAACCATTTTTAATTCATTTTATAAATAAAAGTAACTAAAACCCATAACAACATACCAATATTACCAATCAACCAATGACATTAATAATATGCTATCCGAATTAGGACCATCAATTTATAAGTTTACAAGCTCCAAATAAAACTTTGAAACAACAATTAACTATTACAAGTTTTCCTCAAAATAGTAATAAAACCTTTACTAATGTAAACCTTACTCCTTCAAAATGGGAAAGAATGGTGAACTCAATCCATATTCATGCTAACTTCAAGATTTGGGCTCAGTACCTAAAAAATAAAGAGTGTTATGCAGTAGAAAGATCTATATCCAATAATACATATGGTTGGAATGAACTAGTGTGTGTTGTGTCCAGCACATATATGAACGATATGACCAATGACCTGCATGCATGACCACAGTCCATTTCTGAATCCATTAGTCTATTTCAAAACATTTGAATGCATTTCTTTTCAAAATCATACCTTTCATTTCCTTTCAAATCATGCCATGTACTTTCATATCCAATCCAATCATTTAGCAATGATTCCATTTTCCATTTCATTTCCATTTCCTTTTTCCTTTATACATATGGATGAATCCAAGAATCCCATCATAAGTTCATTCCAGATTGCATCCTAGATATCTCCATTTATCATGTTTTAAAGTAAATAACTTCAATTGGATCATTTCAATTATAGTGGCTCGTCGACACACTATCAGTAAGTTCATTGCATTCTACAACTCATTGGGAGGGACCGGTAACCCCCATTGTGCAATGTCGTGGATGGTAGAAGTGTCCAGGGAATTCAGTCATAAGTCCATTCCCGAAAAAGAACCCATTTCAGTCCATATATAATAATCATATCCACTATTCTTCCTAGCCAATGCTTGTATGAATTTAAATCATTTCCTAGCTGATGCTAGTGCCAATTTAATTCATTTCCTAGTTGATGGTATTTCCACTTCAATTGATTTCCTAGGAAATGATAGTTCCAATTTCTATGATGTCCTAGCCAATGCAAGTAATGATGTCCATTTAATTCCAAGCTTAGACTTTTGTCAATGACAAATGCTCCAAGCCTACGCTTGTCTTTGTTTCTAAAATCCAAACCCAAGCAAGACTCATAATCCTTTCATGGCTTACACATTTCAAACACATTTCAAAGGTAGGGAATAAACCTCCTAACCTTGACTCTCAATTATATTTGTGTGCCCAAGAGCCACCAAGATAGGGTGGAGGTGAATTGGTTTCAAAATAAAAATACAAGATTAAAAGGTAATTAAAACTTGAATTTAAGAAAGCAAAAAATGATATAGATCAAGAACAATAAAAGTGCAAAAGTAAAAAGAGTAGAGAGATGAACCTGAATTTTATAGTGGTTCAGTTGGGTGGTCCTCTCTCAATTTTATGTCCACTTCATTCCTCACAACTTATAAGGGTTCTACTAAGTTGCAACCTTTGAGTGATTGCAAAACCCCTTACAATATTTAAGAGCTCTAGGTAGGTGCTCTCCAACCTTCCTTTCCTTGAAAGGCTTGTGGGTTCTCTCCAACCTTTTCCAAGGAACAACCTCCTTGGGCTTCTTAAAAATGAATGAACAAAGAAGAAGAACTTGGAGATTATGATCTCCTTAAAAAAATATGAAAGTGGAAACAACTACAAAGATCTGACAATGTAAGCTTGAAAAAACAGATAAAGAGCTTTAGAGCTTGAATACTTGAAGTAAATAGCTTTAGAGTATTGTCTTGTATCTTCAAGAGGCTCTCAATTCCTTTTTATAGGCCTTTGATCACAAACTATCCTTTTGTAGCTGTTGGGGGCATTGTGGTAATTATCATGAAGTTCCAAGTCTAAAATTTACACAAAATACATTGGCTAGTTTGGCATCGGTATGTCGCTGGTATACCGTCTAGTATACCAGTTATTTTGCTCTCGAGAAAATGGCTGGGCCAACCAAAATTGAAGTGACTGGTATGAGAACTGGTATGCTGGCCAACATACTGACTGGTATTCTAGTCTTGTTCTGATGGAGCTGTAGGTTGCTATGTTGATCCAAAAGCTGTGAGGCTTGATCCCTTGAGTTGGTTTTAACATTCCAACACTTTCTAGGAAGAAACATTTCCAAGAATATACAACCACAAGTATCTTTAGTACGATAAATAATTCTGAACAATCTTGAAAACCATTTGATTTGAACCAAAATCCATTTTCTTAATTTGTGTCAAGTAAATTGACATTAAGGCTCATCATCAAAACCATATGAGTAATTTCAAACTCTTTTGGGGACAAAAATCTCCCCATTTTTTATGATGACATAAATTAAGAGAAATGTTTTAAAATTTTTAAAAGAAAGCTTTCAAAGAATAAGCCCCTAAACATATGCATACTTCTAATAGAAATATTTTTTCAAATGTACTCCCCATGAGCATACACATAGATTCAAGAGCGAATAATAAAACTAGAAACTAGGAAGAGTTTCAATTTGAACCATATTCACCACGACGGTGAATCTTACCGCATATATCCTTTGAAGATTTCTCTTCCTTCTCCCTCTGTGTCATTATTAAAATATAATCCAAGCAAGAGACATAATCCATAATGAAGTGCAAATAATTTACCAAGTCTATTATCACAAAGTATATTGCCAAGTTTTTAACATACCCAGACTTTAGAAAATAAAAGCAAGCAAAATCATCAAATAAGGACAAGTATTTTTATTACACACCAACACACAAAATAGATAAGAGAGAGAGAGAGAGAGAGAGAGAGAGAGAGAAGTCGCTCATCATCACCATCATCATCAACACTATCTTGTCATGTAGGCTCTTAATATTGAGGCGGCACTTGATATTGGTTATATGGAACAAACCCTAAATGTTGTTTGCCATAAAAATTTTGAAACCATTATTGTTGATCTAAGATATGTTGTTTTTGGTCGACAAGGGTTTGGACCCGGTTGGTCATCTTAGCAATGTTTTCATCATTACTCCTTTGATAGGTTTTGAAAGATTCTAAAAAGGAGGTTTGATTGGTGTTGAGAGTGGCACATTGACTTAGGACTTGCTCCATGAAATCTTGGGGCATATAGGAGGCCTAGGAGCTTTGTCCTTGGTCCGCATGAGTGGGCCTAATATCCTCAATATTGGCTTAACTACGTCTACTAGCCTCTTTGGGTTTGGGATAGGATAAATGGGATTTGTCAAGAGTATCCATAGTTTCACCCCTAATTGGAACCTCAAAATGTTGAAAAACATTGGTGAGTAAGGCTCCTAAGGGTAAGGCCTTTTGTCGATCATATAATACCGATGCCATTTCATGAAGAATGACATAACCCAAATCCAAGTGAAATCCTTTTAACAAGAAATACATAATATACATTTACATTGGTGGGACTGCATCATAGTGGCATGCCTTGGGAATGATATTTTCATATATAAACGAGTGCGTGAATTTTAACTCGTGTGATAACTTGTTCCTACGAATGCCTCTCCATATAGTTCTACCAATACTGATAGTTTCCAAAATAGGGGCAAGATCACCAAAAGCATCCATAAGGTCTTGGTCATTGGTAAAGTAGACTTGTGAAGTACCCTTGGTACTGGCTATAATTTTGGACATGATATCAACATCCAACTCAATTAATTTACCTTTGACATAAGATTTGATAGTGTACGAATCCTCATCACTTTCTACATGAAGGTTGCAATAAAAATATTGGAGCAAGTTCTTGTAAACCGTGGCCGGAATTTCCATGACATTTTCCCACCCTATTGTTTTCAAGTAATTAATCAAATGACACTTAGCCTCGGTGTAGGAAATTACCTTTCTCCAAATGATGACTATTTTTTATATAAAAAAAGTATCCCGTTGAGAGGCGGAGATGTAATTGAGGAACAAATCCTCGTCGAATGATGCCGCTTGACTCGATTCTCCTCGTGAATGCTTAAATTTCTTCGAAGTCCTTTGAAAAAATGACATTTTGAAGAAGAATTGAAGCTTTTGAGGATTTTGGCTTAGGGTTTCGATTTTTTGAAAACTCTAGATTTAGAGAAATCTAGGTGATTTTGGACAAATCCCTCTTAGTATGATGGAGATAACGTTGAAATAATAAGGTTTTGAGTATTTGGTCAAGAGATTTGGTGTAAAATGGAAGATTTGACAAGAGGGTTTGTGAGGGAGAATGGTTTTCTCGAAGCTAATTTGCAGAAAATGAGAGAGTGAGAAAAAAAAATATTATAGCCAACTTTTTAAGCTACTCTTTGATTTTCCCATAACCGGTATGCCACCCGGTATACTGGCTGATATACCGGTTGCATACCGGTCCCGTACCTTTTCGACTTTTTTGAGGTAGAATTGAATGCAAATGCTACATAACATCACAAATAGAGAAATTAAGTTCTAAACAATTTATTCATAATAATAAACAAAGAAAGAATAAGGCACCACATACTTTATAAATTCATAAAAATAATATGATAATTCATTCTTGAAGAATTTAAAATGTTTTGAGTTAAGAATATAATTCCAATGATCAATTTAATTCCAATCAAATGTTAGAATCAGGTATTATAAGATAACCAATAAATCCTCCCCCCCAAAAAAATTAAAAACAAATTGACATCCCAAGTTCTCTTCTTTATAAAAATGAAGCATTCCTCAAAAGGGGTTTTGTAAGGGTATCCGCCAATTGTTGGTCGGTATTAACAAAAGAAATTTCAACATCCCCCTTTTGAATATGATCACGAATAAAATGATGTCGAATTTCAATATGCTTTGTTTTATAATATTGAATGAGATTTTTAGTTAAACTTATAACACTTGTATTATCACATTTAATAGGAATATGGTCATAGAATAAATTGAAATCCTCCAATTGTTATTTCATCCAAAGAATTTGGGCACAATAACTTCCAGTCACACATATTCCACTTCCGCGGTAGATAAGGCAATAGAGTTTTGATTCTTGCTATTCCAAGATACTAATGAATGTCCAAGGAATTGACAAGTTCCACTAATGATTCTCCTATCAACTCTAGACCCTCCAAAATCGGCATCGGAAAAACCAATCGACTCAAATGATGTACCTTTTGGATAAAAAAGTCTTAAATCTTGAGATCATATCAATTATTTAAAAATTATTTTTACGACATTGAAATGTGATTCTTTAGGATTAGATTGAAAACATGAAAACATACAAACATTAAACATTATGTCCGGCCTACTTGTAGTTAAGTATAAGAGAGAACCAATCATACCTCTACAAAGTTTGTCACGTATACTCTGACTGTTGTCGTCCTTCTCTATCTTGGTAGATGTACTCATAGGAGTTGGTGTGGCTTTGGAGGTCTCCATTCCAAACTTTTTTATTATCTCCTTGGTGTATTTTGTTTGGTTGATGAAGATCCCTTCCTTAGCTTGTTTTATTTGAAGTCCAAGGAAGAAGATTAATTTTTCCATTAGACTCATCTCAAACTCTGATTGCATACACTTAGCAAACTCTTTGTAGAAGGACTCATTAGTAGACCCAAAGATAATGTCATCAATATAAATTTGTACAACTAATAAGTCTTTTCATTTTGTTCTTCCAAATAGAGTAGTGTTAAGTTTTCCTCTACAAAAATCTTTTTCAATTAAAAATGAACTTAATCTTTTATACCAAGCTCTAGGAGCTTGATTTAAAACT
>NMUG010007454.1:0-12064 GCA_002855965.1 Monotropa hypopitys
TTGAACTGATTTTTACAAGCTAACATTATATAATAATTTAAACAAAATCTCGAAATCAATTTTTCCACGCGGGCCACGATGGGCATACAGAAATTTAATCTGTACACGGGTACAGAATTACAGTTCTGTACCCATATAACAGCTCCAGAGATAGGAGAGAATAGTCTCTCTCACAAAATTTGGCCATTTCAGAATGTTTTGAATTTTCGTTTTTTGGCTCCATTTTCTCTGCTAACCCTTTTCTCGAATTTCTCAGTTTCGTCTCCTAAATTATCAAATCTCTCTTTCTCCATTGTTTTTTTACTATTCCTTCAGAGATGTAATTCGAGGGTTTACAATTGATGATTTCTGATTATTTTCCCCGATTCTATTCCTAACAATTGTTGTGAGTGATTTTGGGGAAGAAAACATGGTTAGAACAGCAGTGAAAGGCGAACCAAGTATTAGTAGTAATCACGGCAGAAGAAGGAAGAACACAACAGAGAGAGTTGATCAATCAAATACCAACAGTTCTGGACCGGAGACCATGTTTGAGCGCAGACTTCTTCGATCTCGATACCACGCTGTCAAGACTCTTATAAGTGGTTACTTTCTCAACACTTTAACAATCTATTCTACTTAAATTTAAGTAATAATTTGGGACTTGTACTCCATTTTGATATTATATTGAGTACTCCATTTGCGAATTCAAATATAAAGGTACGTTTGACTAAAAGGTTCAATAATTGTTATGAATTTAAAAGATAAGATTCAGAATTTGAGTGAAGATTTGAATGTCCCTTGATTTCAGTACTCATTGTGGTATAGGTTAGGAGTGGAGAGAACTTTTGGGTTTTTTATTTGAATTTGGATTTTAGTCTAAGAAAAGTTAAAGTGCTGGAGATACAAATGAAATAAGGATTTGGAGCTTCATGGTTAACTCAGTTTTTGTGCGCGTTCGTTTTTTTGCAGAGAAGAGAGAAGATCTATCAAGGGTTGATTCTGACAACTTCAATTCTATATTTAATGAGGTGGAGAGCTTGCATCAGCTAGGTATTATTAAAATTCCATTGTTTTTTTCACAATATTACTTGTATCTGCTTGTTTCAGAGAACCTTAGTTCTATGAAGCACCTACACTGTTATCTCCTTGCCATATTTTAGTTGGACACTCTAAGGACACGTTACACGTCATGACACGTATGAGACATTGCACACGCATGCAAATAAATTTAATTATTTAAGCAAGGGATACACCGGGTACACCCGTATCTTAAAAAAGGGCGACTCAGTGCACGAATTTCCCGCACATGCGGGGTCTAGGGTAGGGTTGATGTACATAGCTTTAATCCTGCAAGAAGAGAGACTGTTTTCATGAATCGAACCCGTGAACGATGCTCCCACATCCTTACACCCGTATCTTAACTTGGACACAAATGAAAACACCATAGATATTAGTTTATTATATTTGAAGCTTATTCTGAGACAGTGGTATTTCAAAAATATGAAGGAAAAAGTTCTAATGAATGATTTTTGACCAAATATAACCCTTACTTTACTCATAGTCAATGTTCTAAAAGATGCTAGGCGCTAGGCGAGCGGTCGAGGGGGGAGAATTAATATTTACTTAATACAACAATGAATAATGCATGAGAAATTTTTTACAACATTAAAGATATAATACTTAGGACTTAACACTCTATTTGGTTTAATTTGGTTATTAAATATATGATATTCCTTCTTAGTCGCGATTGACCACTACCGCCTAGCATCCATGCATCACCTAGGCGGACCACTACTGTAACAACCCAGAAATTCAAATTATTTAAAAAGAGGATTTTGGAATAATTTCCGATGATTTGTTGTTATTTAGATGAATGATTTTCATAAATGAAGAAATTCTTTGGTTGGAGTGGATATGTGATTGAGAGTTATTGGAAAGTTGTTTTGGCTTAGTGTATTGCATTTTCGGAAATAGGTTGAGGGGTGTAGGTTGATTTGGGTGTCTGGATTCTCGGAAGATGAAGTTGAGGTGAGAAGGCTTGGGTGTGCTTTATTCTTGGAAATTGGGGGATGTGAGATGGCTTGAATCTACGGAAATTGGAAGAGAAGAGGTTGGGGCTTAGTGGCATTTTTTCGGAAATTGGGGTTGTAGAGTGGCCTTCGTTTTCCGGAAATAAGCTTAGGATTTGCGGGAGAAGGAGAAAGGGAGATATGGGTTGGGTATGGTCTTGGTTTTTCGGAAATGGGAAAGTCCATTTCCGGTAATGCAGGTCTGGGTGAAGAATGGTTGTAGGTTTGGTGAGTGGTTTTTCGGAAATTGAGCCTTGATTTCCCAGAAATGCCACATTTCGATACGTGGTTTCCCTTCTCCCCCTTCCCATTGCATATTTCAAAAATATGAAGTAAAAAATACTAAGGAATGATTTTTGACCAAATAAAACCCCCACTTTACTCATAGTCAATAATCTAAAAGACGCTAGGCGTTGGGCGAGCGGTCGAGGGGGGCCTAGGCGGGGGTCTAGACGGTTATTTATTTATTTGTTAAGAGAATTAATATTTACTTAATACAACAATGAATAATGCATTAGAATTTTTTTTACAACATCAAAAATATAATATTTAGGACTTAACACTCTATTTGGCTTAATTTGGTTATTAAATATATAATATTCCTTCTAGTCACGATTGACCACTACCGCCTATCATCCATGCGTCACCTAGGCGGACCACTACTGTAACAACCCAGAAATTCAAATTATTTAAAAAGAGGATTTTGGAATAATTTCCGATGATTTGTTGTTATTTAGATGATTGATTTTCATAAATGAAAAAATTCTTGGGTTGGAGTGGATGGTTGGATATGTGATTGAGGGTTATTTTGATAGAAGTTGGAAAGTTATTTTGGCTTAGTGTATTTCATTTTCGGAAATAGGTTGAGAGGTGTAGGTTGATTTGGGTGTCTGGATTCTTAGAAGATGAAGTTGAGGTGAGAAGGCTTGGGTGCGCTTTATTTCTGGAAATTAGGGGATGTGAGATGGCTTGAATCTCCAGAAATTGGAAGAGAAGAGGTTGGGGCTTAGTGACATTTTTTCGGAAATTGGGGTTGTAGAGTGGCCTTCGTTTTCCCGAAATAGGCTTAGGATTTGCAGGAGAAGGAGAAGGGGAGATATGGGTTGGGTTTGGCTATGGTCTTGGTTTTTAAGAAATAGGAAAGTCCATTTCCGGTAATGCAGGTTTGGGGTGAAGAATGGTTGTAGGTTTGGTGAGTGGTTTTCCGGAAATTAAGCCTTAATTTTCCAGAAATTCCACATTTCGATATGCGGCTTCCTTTCTCCCCCTTCCAATTGTATATTTCGATATACATTCAATGCTTTGGCTGTAGAATGTTCACATTTCGATATGTGATTTTACACATATCGAAATGTTATGGTTCTGTTCGTGATGCTTTTGTTGTGAAAGTCTCAAATTTCGATATGTGAGTTCATGTATGTCGATAGGTTGGTCTACTCACATTTCGATATGTGAGTTGGTAAGGTTGGCTGGTTGGTGCCACATTTCGATTTGTGACACCCCAATGCATTTCGATATATGTTTTGGGTTTCTTCTGTGCTGTGAGGTCAGTGGGTTTGTATTTCCAAATGTGGCCTATTCATATTTCGATATGTGTCCCATTTTGTCTCCCGTGTGACTGTATTAGTGGGGCTACATTTCGAAATATGTTTTAGACACATTTCGGTATGGACACACTCTGGGTTGTTCGAACAGATAAATGAGGGGCAAGTTGGGCATTTTGCGTAGGCTGTATATATGTATGATATGGGTGTATTGAGAGAGTCTCAAACCCTCATTTCTATCTCTTCCACCCTCTCTCATCCGTCTCTTCTCTCTCTCTCCAGCTCACTCTCTTCTCCCTTAGATCTTGCACAAACCGTTGGGTTTCCGGAGAAATGTTCTTCACCAACGTTGTCAAGCACATCAAGGGCTACACAACCACACCAATAGTTCGTGCCATTGTGAAGAACCCTCACCTAGGGTTTTAGAGTTTTGTAAAGCTTTTGTGGGTAAATCTCTTTCTACTCTCTTGTGTGTATGTGTGAGTTAAATTATTTTCATCATTTTCATCGTTTACACGAGTAGATCTAGTGTTGTTGCCTAGGGTATAACCAGGATCGTACTTGAGGTTGTATCTCTATGGATAGGAGTTAGGGAGATAACTAAGGAGACATATTTATAGTCCCTAGACATATGAACATCACGTGTTCGATAAAATGCTTAAACTAGTTCTTGGCCTAGTTTGAAGGAAAATATGACTTGTATGGATTATTGGAGGTCATATGGCTAATATTGGGGTTGTTAGGTGTGTCTTCATGCATCATGTGTGTGTTGACTTGACTTAGGGGTCAAGGGAAAATTGTGGGAGGGTATAGAGTCGATGGACT
Source organism: Monotropa hypopitys (assembly GCA_002855965.1). Classification (NCBI taxonomy): domain Eukaryota; kingdom Viridiplantae; phylum Streptophyta; class Magnoliopsida; order Ericales; family Ericaceae; genus Monotropa; species Monotropa hypopitys. The sequence goes on from NMUG010007454.1 coordinate 4,421, forward strand.
TATTATAAGGGTTGCAGAATTATTGGAGAATGATGAAAATTGATGGAATGAAATTATAAGAATTGAAATAGATTACTTAAAAAGGGTTACCCAATGCACTTAATGAATGCGAATATTGTTGAATACCCCAAGAGGATATTGACATTTTTAATCATGTATTCACTTAAGAGAATGTATTCAAATATACCTCAAGGACTCCAAAGTATTCAAATGTATTCAAGAGAACCCAAATGTATTCTATATTTTATAAAGGAGTCAAAACGTATTCAAGTGTATTCTATGTATTCCCGGGTATATTGTAAGTGGCAGGTGTTTCATGTATTCAAGCCCGACTCTTATATTCGACGAGTATGATGACTTGAGCATTTGTATTCCGGGGGTTTGTATTAATTAGACATTGCACAATGGGGGTTTGACTGGGCCCTCCTGGCGTATTCGGGGAATCGTGAGGAACACTGAGAGTTGGTCGACGTGCCACTCTTTCGAGGAACCGCTCAATAAGTCACATACTCATATGTATTTTTGTATTCGACGTATTCCCGTTGTGTATTCCTTGAACGTGTTGTATTTTGTATTAAGTGTCGGACGTTTCATGTATTCAAGTCCGGTCGTAGTATGTATTCAACCTTGGACATTTTATGTATTCATTTCCGGGAAGATGTGCTTCTATGTTGGGCATTTCATGTATTCAGTCCCACATATAGCACGTGCTTTCATGTATTCAGTCCCGAGCACATATGTATTCAACAACGGGGTTTCATGTATTCAACCCGTGTAACAACCCGGATTTTCAAACCATTTTTTTGAAATCAATATAAAGTCATAAAAGAAATGATAAATAACTACCATCCATATTTATTCCCAATAAGTACATGCCAAATGGAAGGCACACTGTCACATCCACATCCAAATGTATGATTTCAAGTTTACAAAACCTTTACAAATCATAACCAAGGATAGAGTAAGAAAATACAACAAATGATAAGAAATTAACCTATCAAACTACCATGATGCCATACTCTAATGCCAGACATGAAAATCTGAAATGCGAGCTCAAATCCAAAGATGAGATCCGGTACCTAAAAATAGAGGGTTAGACCAAAGCCTAGTAGAGAAATCTATATCCAAATATCTTTAAAATTGGGGTGAGTGAGTGCTAGTGCATGGAAAATAAAATATGCATGCAAGAGGATCTCATTTTATTTATAATAATTTGACTCAAGACCATTCTTTTCTTACTCAAATCCAACTTGTGATATTTTTCCAAAGTGTTCAACTTTGACGAAATCAAAGGAGATACGTAAATAAATTCCAAACCTTTCCAAAATACTCAACTTTGACGAAACCACGTGAGTTAAGTTTACCATGTTCTGTTACCTCCACATTGACGAAGTCAATAGAGTCCAATGTCAACCTTGACGAAATCAAAGGACCATTACAAACAATATCTCATATCAATAAAGATTTATTAGGTTTCGGCTAATTTCGAGATAGAAGCCCGTCGGCTAGACTACACGTAAGTTTCTTAGTATCTTCCCGACCCGTCGGGAGGGCCCAGTCAAGCCCCCATTTCGCAATGTCGTGGGTACGAATTACTCAGGGAATGAATTTCCCGAATATAATGTAGTCAACCCAATTCATCTATCATGTTAAGGCCAATTTACACATTCATTTCATTCTTTCTTTAATTCATCTAGATTAGGGCAATAATCTTCCTAATCTTTCAATTTGACCCAAACATGACTTTTCAAAATTACTTTCCAAACATTTATTTCCAAGTGTCAAGATAGCCATTATAGCAAATTTCGAAATCAATAATCATTATTCTCAAACCAATTTGTCAATTTCATGAAGACCTAAATCTAGGGTTTTGTCAAAATTGGGGTTTCCTCAAATTAGTTTAGGGATCATGAAATTGAAGCCATAGGAAGTCTAACAAGACACCAATGAACACAAACCCTCGAGAAATAAAAGGGTCCACGAGGCCCACAAACTCAAATCATGAAAAACGTCCTCAATGTTTTGGAAAAACATAAGGGAGAAGAGAGAATACCAAGATCAAAGATAAGATGGATAGAAATCTCTACCTCAAATGGAAGAACATGAAATCCTAGGTGAGGGTTTTGCACCCATGAACGATCCAAGCCCGTTGATATGTACATGATGTCACGTAGATCACCTTGGGTGATGGCCCCGAAGCTCGAATCCTCATGGATTGAGAAATAGAGAAGAGAGAAGGAGAGAGATGTAGAGAGAGAGAGATCACATGATATGGAGAGAGAGGGATTTCAGCTGTGATGTTGTGAGTGTGTTTGTGTATGTGTAAGTGTTAGGGTTGAGAAGAGTGCATACATATATATACTCCAAACAATTTCCCAGATTTTCCCTTACTAAGACACATTTTGATATGTGTCTATACACATATCGAAATGTGTAACCCAAGGAATGACTGGGCAACGAGATCATAGGGGGCACATTTCGATATGTGCCCCATATGCACATATCGAAATGTGCATCAACAAACACCAACAGAGATGTCACATTTCGATATGTGCCATAAACACATATCGAAATGTGAGAAGGGAATGTAGGTGCAATCTATGTATATCGAAATGAGAGAGGAAGGGCAACAAACTAACATTTCGATATGTGCTCCATTGCACATATCGAAATGCGACAAGGGGAAAATCAACAATAGACTCTTATATCGAAATGCGACGAGAAAGGGAATGGGAAATTGTAATACTTGTTCCCTTGTCTAAATAAAATATTTCATTTTTTAAATATTTTGTAGGAAATGGGATAGTACACTCTATATTTATCACATTTGATCTTTGGGTATGATATCATTGAGGATTTATAGTGATAGAATGATTGGAGTGTATTATGATTTTGGGTGTAAGAGATTGAGAAAATTGGGGTTTTGGAGTGTTTTGGTCATTGCCTTGGGATTTTATAAATCAAACTTGAGGTTATTAGTGATTGGAGAAGGTTATGAAATAATTTAAAGAGGTAAAGTTTGAGGTTTAGAATGTTGGAAAAGTGTTAGAATTTGAGTTGGAAAAATAGCCTAGTTTATCGATAACACAAATTCTTGGTTATTGATAACCAAGATCGTGAAATGCTCAGTACAAGATTCCGAGGAAGATGTTATCGATAACAGGATTTTGTTGGTTATCGATAACCGGCTATTTTGGGTTATCGTAATAAAATGCCGAGAGATGGGTTATCGATAACAGATTTTGTTAGGTTATCGATAACTGTAAAAATTTCACTGTTCCAGGTTAAATGCCGAGGGCCGGGTTATCGATAACCACTCTCACTGGGTTATCGATAACCCTGCTTCGCTGGCAGAATTTTCGACAGTTACATATAAGGGTAATTTTGGTGTTTTATGTACTTGGACGGTTACTTATGAGACTTAAACGTATAGAGACGTTTTTGGACTGTTCATTACACATTTCTTACCCATTCCAACTCTAGAGAGAGAGAGAGGGAGAGAGAGAGAGAAAAAAAAAGTTCTCGTGGGAAGCCATTGAAGACTTGGAGAAGAAGTGTGAAGTTTTTGAAGGGTTCATATCATACACTTGTGTAAGTTCTATAAACCTTAGTTTCTCAGATTTTTACTTTGAACTCTATGGTTTTTATGGGGAGATCTTGAGGGATTTTGGGTTATATGAGGATAGACCTTGAATCCATAGAGTGTTTGTGTGTATATATGCATGTATAAGCATAGCCCTTGTGAATTCGTGAGAAACTTTAAGGATATATAAATAAGTCATTTCATGATTTTTATTTCAAGATCTATGGCATGTGTTCATGACGTTGGTGGGGTAAACCTAAGGTTTATGTGTGTATGCATGTTTGGGTGAAGGGGTAGTCCATCTTTGAGGCAAATTATTGTTGTAAAAGCATGATAATCATTTATATGTTTGATGTCCCTTTTTGGTATATTGTGGACTGATTTTTATGGACGGGTTTGACAGGGAATTTTTGTGGAAAATTATGAGACCACGAGCAAAGGGAAAGAAAATTTGTCTAAGCGGTATCGGTGAGTGTATGCTTGTATATATCTTCAGTACGTTGCATGAGTACTTTTACTTGTTTTTCGCAAATGAATCATCATGGAAAGTGCATTGGCATGCATTGCATTGGAATATGCATACAAATAATTTTGGAAAATGATTGGCCATTGGGCTTGGTTTTGGAAGGAAAATGGCCTTCAGGCTTGTTTTGGAAAGAGGTTTTGGAAAGATATATATATATATATGTATATATATGGGAACGAGAGTTCTTGCGGGCCATATGTGGGACGTATGGAGGATATACTTGGAATGAAAGTTCTTGCGGGCTATGCGTGGGACATATAGAGGAGACTCCTTTTGGAGCGGGGGACGCCCCATTAATATTGTGCATGGATGCACTGTGTGCGGGGCACACAAACTATTGTCTATATGTGATAGCTATTTTCAGGGCATGAGATGCTCAAATTCTTTGAAAAGGGGCTGTAGTCCAAAGTATATATGTATGAGAAAATGCATGGGATGCAATGTTTTGGAAAGAAAGAGCGACTTGCGGGTCCATGGTTTTGGAAAGAAAAATGGTTCATGGATTAGTCTAAGTCATTTGTATGAGATGCATCTTTCCTATTTATGTTGTTTCAAGCAAATTCTTATTTATGTTGTTTCAAGAAAATTCTTATTTATGCCTACCTTGCATTTGGAACAAGAAATATCATGTTCACACTCTAATTTCCTTGTGTTTTTGATGCTTGGAAATCAGGTTAAGGCAAGTAGCGGTCCACTACAAAGCTAGAAGTTGGTGGCGAGATTGAAGAAGATGTGTTTGATTACCATTATGTCTATTTACAACTTTTGGTAGATGATGTAGAAGTACTTGAGAAATTGTGTAAGAAGTCTATGGTAGTAGTGTTTTGAGACTTAAGTTTCTTAGACTTGTGTTTAGAGACTATCTAGTTTAATGGTTACTATTGCACTTGTGTTAGAAAATTCATTTGTTGGGTTGCTAGTAGTAGTACTTAAGACTAATTTTATGGTTAAGTAAAAGAAAAATTTTATTCCGCGTTTTCCTTTATTGTTAATTTAGTGAGGGATGTTACAACTTGGTATTAGAGCTTGGGTTATAGGTTCCGTGTTAGGGGGCCTTGTGTGGAAGTGGTGAAACACTTGAGGTATGAATTGATGAGAAGTGGAATTGTAGTTTGTGATAGTAGTTTGTGAATATTGTGTCTTTTGACGTCCTTGCGACTTACTTTGAGATCTTATTGGAAGAGCGCCTGATCAACGTTATCTTCTAATGTGAATTCTTGGAGAGTTAATAGGAAAAGCATGGTATAACAAAGTACTAGGGTTTGGAGGTGAGGTTGGGAAGAATGGCTAAGTAGTGGACCATAGGATGTCGAGTCATGCATGTGTAGTCATTGAGGTATGTGACTAACGCGTGAGTTTTTGCATCTAACACTTGTTTCCACTATGCTTGCTCTTCTTGTCGTGTGATTGACAGGAGATCCATGGAACCAAACAATCAATTGAATGAGGAAGAGGCTAGTGTGAATGAGGGAAACCCTTTGGGTGAAGAGGGTGTTCCACCTTTCATTGGGGAAGAGGCAAGGATTATGGCGACCATTGCCCAACTAGCGGAGAATCAAAATACATTTCTCCAATGGCATAACAACCAAAATGTTGAGAGAGGTATGAGCACTGGACTCCTAGAAAGATTTAAGAGTCTTTGTAGTACCGTGTTTGAAGGGTCAAATGATCCTAAGGTAGCGGAGGAGTGGTTGAAGGAGGTGGAGTTAGTACTTGATACCATGGGAGTTATGGGTGATCAAAGGGTAGTGTTAGCTACTTTTCTCTTTAGAGGTGAAGCAATGAATTGGTGGAACTCATTTAAGAGACTTGAGGGGACACCGGTAATTGGAGTTGAGCCGGTTGTTCCTAGGGTAATCACTTGGGAGAGGTTTGTACAAGGGTTCAATGATCAATTCTATCCTGAGAGTTTTCAGTATGACCAAATAGCGGCCTTTACTAATTTGAGGCAAGGTGGAATGTCGGTGGCCGAATTTGAGCCCAAATTTGCGGAGTTGTCTAGGTATGCACCAGAGATGATTAGTACGGATGAATTGAGGTGTAGTAGGTTCCGGATGGGATTGACACTATTGATGTATATTAGACTTTTGCAATTTCGGGAGAGAAACTGTGCGGATTTTATTGATATGGCTAAGAAGATTTGGGTTGATATTCAAAATTCTCGGGCAAGGGAGGAAAATAGAAGAGGTCAAGGAATGATACTTATGAAAAATCTGGAGGGAGTGGATATAAGAGTGGCAACTCCAAGTCTAGGTATAGTAGAAACCGTAGTGGGGAAGGCAATGGTAGCCAAGGGAGTGGTTGAAAGAATAAACAAGAGGTGAGTGTGAATCAACCATCGGGATCGAACGGGAAAGATTTTGTGAGAAAATGTTTCAAGTGTGATTCGCCGAATCACTTGGCAAGAGATTGTGGTGAGGGTAAAATGATTTGAAGTGTTTCAAGTGTGGGGGAATTAGGCACAAAGCATACCAGTGTGGGCAGCCAGCGGTTTCAGTGGGTAGTGCGGCTGGGGGAGCAATCAAAGGCACAGCGGGTCAGTCGGCATAGGGCAAAGTTTTTGCTTTGGATCGGTAGACAGCGCAGGCAAATCCGGATATGGTGACAGATACGATTCGTGTATGTAATCTTTATGCACGATTTTTGATTGATTCTGACACTACACATTCCTTTGTATCTTCTACATTTAATGCATGTATGGATAAAACTTTGTCATCTCTAAGCCATACTTTATTTGTGTCGACACCTATGGGGGATGTAGTTGAACTTGAGTCATTTTATCTGGTTTGTGGGATTTTTGTGGGTGGTGAAATATTATTAGCAGATTTGATACCCTTAGCCATGGCGGATTTAGATGTGATTTTTGGTATGGATTTTCTATCCACTTACTTTGTTGTGATTGATTGCGTTAGTAAAGAAGTGTTATTTCGTATTCCGGGTAGATCTCCTATGAAGATTTGTGGGGATAGTGTTGAGTTGCCCAAATATGTTATTTCTTCTTTGAAAGCTACGTCTTTATTGAGGAAGGGTTGTGAGGGATTTCTAGCGTATGTGGTTGATGTGGGTAAGGATGAGAAAATATTTGTGATATTCCTGTGGTGAGAGATTTTCAAGATGTGTTTCCGGATGATTTGCCGGGGATGGTACCAGATGGGGAGATAGAGTTCACTATAGAGTTAGTCTCGGGCACAAGTCCTATATCTATTGCTCCTTATAGGATGGCACCCGCGGAACTCTATGAACTAAAAATGCAGTTAAAGGAGTTTATTGATAAGGGTTTCGTTAGACCAAGTGTGTCCCCTTGGGGAGCACCCATTTTGTTTGTGAAAAACAAGGATGGCTCAATTAGGATGTGTATCGATTATAGGCAATTGAACAAAGTTACGGTGAGAAACAAATATCCTTTGCCTAGGATAGATGATCTTTTTGACCAACTTTAGGGAGCTTCTGTATTTTCAAAAATTGATTTGAGGTCGGGGTACCATCAGTTGAAGGTGAGGGATTGTGATGTGGCCAAAATCGTATTTAGAACTCG
>NMUG010007456.1:0-12063 GCA_002855965.1 Monotropa hypopitys
CTGAGTCGACAGTAAAATGTTTGAAAGAAAGTAACGATTTTAAATATGAGATCCATTGCATTAGTCACATTACATTCCTTGCACTGTCACTCACTTGCACCCCAATATTATAGACGGTAGGAGATGGATTATCTCTACCAGGCGGTCGTGCCTGACCCTCTACTTTTGTAGGACTTGTCCCTTTTACTTGGAGCCGCTGGATCCTTCACAGGACGTGAGACTGGACCGGACTGTAGTGATAGGTTTCTTCTCTTTTATTGTATAGCACTTCATTACTTTTCTGTTGACCACCTTGTACAGGATTAATTTATAAAATCCTATTTTGGCCTTTTCTTTTAGTTTGGGCACCGTTGTATAGAGTTATGTTATAAAACCCTTTTTGCCCCTTTTATTGGTATCAGAGTAGCGCAGGCGATTTGTAATAATTATGTGGGTGGTTGGTGTAGTGCTTGTGCTAGTTGTTCTACCCTTTGTACTTGGATACTCTTACCCATTTAACATATCCCATTGTTTATAAAAAAAATATACTTTAAATTTTGGGAGTGTTACAGTGTGTGTGTGTGTGATTTGTGTTGAGAAACAGTGTTGTGGTGTCCATACTTGTGTGGGCTTCGATTATTGGGTAGAGATTCGCATGTGTATGCATATGGGTACATGAAGTTCATGAATCTAACAGGTTGAGTGTTGTTAACCCTTGTATCTTTTATCATTGTTCGACATTGTCTATATATTGATTGTATTAGATTGTTTTTTAGGGAAGGAATTGATTAACTAAGGAGCACCAAAACAATGAGGATGACATTCATTTAAGAGGTTTTGGTGAGTATACAGTTTATAGTATTTGAATAGTACGTTATGTGGTGACCGAAAGATCCAGCCACCTCAATGATCCGTTGGTGCTCTGTACAAATGGATCGGATGAAGGACCCATGGCCTGTGAACGAGCAGAGGTCTCACCTGCAAGAACAAAGGGGATCCACCTGCTTGTCTCCTACAAAACAAGGGTCAGTGCCCAGTGGTCGGCAATGACCGAGAGTGGCCTTCGATGGCTAAGTCAGTATGTGCTGGAGAGGGGGAAAAGTATGCAGGAGCAGTCGAAGAGAGTTTAGAAGAGGATCTGTGAACAGTACCTCAATGGGGGTATTTATAGGTCTCCAAACCTGACTTGGTGCCAATGGCCAGCACATGATGCACGTGAGGTGGTCTCTTTGCTGATGTCAGCCCTAACGGTGTAGCAATGATTGCGTTATAACAACCTGGGCCACATTAGCACATGTACGGGCAAACCCCGAGTTTGCCGATGTGATGGAGGTCATTGTTCCCTATCACTACCGATGGTGGACTGCTTGACTCATAAGAGCAACAAAAATAATTGATTATAAAATCAGTTGGTTTAATGGAGGTTTGAATTAGAAATTAAATCAACACACCCAAGCATAAGTGAATTGATTAAAAAGGAGTTATCAAACAAGCATAATAATTCTGGTAAGTAACCAGGTCATCTCCACAGGGACTTGGGAGATTTCAATTTCTTTTCAGATAGTGCTTATGTATGAGTTCTAAGAAAAGAAAATTCCAAATGGGTTGAGTTTCCAGACTTCTGGATTGTGATTCCCAACAGCTGGGTAGAGCAAATTGAATCTAGAAATTAACGAATGAAAAGAGGATATAATTCTCAGATCTAAGTTAATTTAACCACATCACTCTCAATCTATGAAAATACTCATAATCATCCACCTAACATTAGGATGATTATAGAAGATAAACGTGAAAATTATATCAATCAGAAATTAGAATTGATAGATTAATCTTGTGATAGGAATTGCAAACCACTGGAGGTTGATTTTGTGTAAGCATACGATGTGCCAATCTATTGATTGTCAACAACGTATCAAACTAAAAATCAGATAAGGAAGTGGGTTCAAATTTATACAGAAGTAATCCTCAATTCATGAATCCATGAATTCATACATGAGAGAGAGAGAGAGAGAGAGCAAGTGCAATTCAATCACCTCAGATCCTTGAATTAGATCCTAAGGGATTTAGCCCCTCATGGATCCTAATTCTACTGAGAAACAAATTAAATCAATAAAAATCACAATTGAATGCAACAGTAATTCAACTAGATATAAATTCAAGTACCAACTACTGAAAATGAAAATTAAAAAGAAGATGAAGATTGAAATTCCAGAAAATAACTATCTACCTGCAATTCTACCTCTAACCTACTTTTTACTGGAAATGTAAAAGTATCTGAAAATTATCTAAGTATGGTAAAAACTCTCAGAAAACTACTACTCTCAAAAGAAGGACTCAACTCTAAAAAGAAAAGAACTCTCTCTGTAACTGAATCTTTTCCCTTATATAGTAACCCTAGGATCCCCGCCAAAAATGCAGCAAAACCCCTTTTAATTCCTTAAAATCCATTTCTGCTCAAATGCCTGTTCGAAGTTTGATGCTGTCATTTACCGAGAGTTAGGTTCTGGATCACCAGAAGTTCAGTTCCTCTCTTTTTACAGTGCTCTGTTCTACCGGTACTTGGGGAGCCAACTACCGGGAATCCCAGCTGCAGCATCTCCTGCAATCCTCTGTAACATCATGTAACTTCTGTACTCCTGGTGATTGAGTGATGCTCTACCGAGAGTTGATACAACTCTTCACTACCTTCAGTTAGTACTTCTTGCACTCCCGGTCATAGAGAAATGGACTACCGGGAGTCTGAGCTTCAGGACCCAAAGTATACAATCTGTGCTTCCCACTCCCAGTCATTGGAGCTTTCTACCAGGAGTTGACCCTTTGATTTCCTTGAGTAGATCATTTCCTCCCAGCCACCTACAAAACATCTCAGGCACACACAACACTTCTCCAAAACAGGTCAAAAACCTTAGTGTTCAGTAGTCATACCAGATTTAATGTTTCAACAAAATTCCAACAAATCCTTAAATTTTATTCCTGGAATGCATGATAAAGTGAAGAAGTTAACATCAAATATTGGCACTATTGAGTGCCAATCATGGACCCCTTTGGTATAAGTCCAACTGACGAAGGGAAGTTGTGCCTCTTCCCAGTGGGGAGGGGTCATGCGGGGCTTCCTTGTCGTACGAACTTGATATACCGAAGGTTTGAAGGAGACCGCATAGCCAGACTGACTTGACTCCTTCGGGTGTCCATAGAGTCTGCTTTGAGTGCCGAAGGTCTGCATGATGAATACCCAGTTCCGCCCTTTGGTTGTGCAAGTGAGATGTGTGCCGGAGGTCCGTGAGGTCGACGACCCTGGTTTGCTCTGTAGGATGTTTGAGGTATGGTACGAATTAGCTGGGAGGTCTGGTAGAGTGGATCTGGCCCTCCTAGGTTGGAGTGCGACTACTACAATAGCCCCTCAATTTTTTCCAACATGTTGGGAAAGATTGATTGAATTTTGCTAGACGTTTCCTGCCCACTCTGTCATTGATTTACGCCGGATGCCTAGAAGTTTGCATGACGGAGGAATGGACGAGAACATGGAACATCGTTGTATCACGTGCTTTGCTTGGCGTGTTTGTTGGCTGCAATCATAACACTATCACTGCCATTTCACTACAGGACACATGTCCTTCTCTAATTGGCAGAGGGAGTCGGTTACGTATGGATAGGATGTTTGTGAGGCACCACCTTAGGAGTAACGCCTGTCGCTGACTGGCTTGAGTCGCCGCCATAGGGATCTGTGCCGGACAGCTGCATAACTCCCTCCCCTTGGTATAAATATCTAGAGGGAGAGGCCCTAGCCTATCGTTCAATCTATGTCTCCGACTCCTACCCTCTGCAGAGTTCCTCATGGTTTTCGGCAAGCAAATGATCCAGTCTCTTTAAGTCTCCGACATCTTCCTAGGACTTCCAGGTAACATTTCCGGACCATCTGTACTTCTGAATTTTTTGTTTCTCCCTTTTGGTCGAACTCTTGCCAAATCGATGGGAGTCTGGCCTGGCCCATCCACCTATTCTATCGGACTGTGGCCCTCATCGCTAGTGGATAGGATTCCCATTGATGGAGGGCACAGAGGGTCAGTGTGATCCCCTAGTTTGGGAACCTTCCACCCTCTAACTTCCGCTTTTAATTGTATCTGGCAGAATATAGGTGCACGATGATGAGCTCCAGCAGCACCTGATCGAGCTCCAGATTGGAAAGTAGCTCAGGATCGAGCTCCAGCTCTGGGTCTAATTCTAGCAAATCTCCGGAAGCCAAAACTCACATTTGCTGAGTTTGGCATACAAATTATGCTTTCGCAGCAACCTCAACACAACCCGAAGATGAACATGGTGCTCCTCCTTTGACACAGAGTAGATAAGAAGATCATCAACAAACACCACCACGAAGCGGTCGAGATGAATATGGAAAATACAGTTCATGAGATCCATGAACATCATTGGAGCATTAGTCAAGCCGAAAGGCATGACAACAAACTCATAGTGGCCATAACGAGTACAGAACGCTATCTTCGGAATATCTTCCACCCGAACAAGTAACTGATGGTAGCCAGACCGCAAATCAATCTTTCAGAAACAAGTGGAACCACAAAGCTGGTCAAATAGATCATTGATCCTCGACATTGGATATTTATTCTTTATGGTAACGCGGTTCAGCTTCCGATAATCAATACACAACTGCAAAGACCCATCTTTCTACTTAGCAAACAATGCTGGAGCACCCCAAGGAGGCGAATAAATCCTAACTTATAGAGTTCCTGTAATTGGGACTTTAACTCTCGCAACTCGGCTGGCGCAAACCGATAAGGTGGTACCGAAATAGGTGATGTACTAGGAAATAAATCGATAGAAAACTTCACCTCTCGCTTAGGCGGTAAACTTGGCAATTCCTCTGGGAAGACATACAGAAACTCACAAACAACCAAAGGTAACTCACCACGGTGTGAAGGATCATCGTCTAAGCTGATACTGGCAAGAAAACAACTGATGGAATCCTGCTCTCTAGGATCATAGAAACAAGAATCGACTGACTCTTTTCTATCGCCATACACATAGAAATAAACTCCCCCAGGAGAGAAGACTCGCACTCGGCGTCGGTGGCAATCGATGTTGGCATGGAAGGTAAACAACCAATCCATTCCCAAAATGAGGTCAAACCCGGACATACCCAAAACGATGAAATCAAAAATAAAACGGTGGTCCTCTAGTGTCAACTCATAATCTCTGCAAACCCGGTCCAACCGAACACAACCTCTTACAGGAGTATCCACAAACAAGGGTGGATCCAAAACATCCACGTCCAACTCCAATGCATGGATGAATGATGTAGCAATGAAAGAATGCGATGCACCTGAATCGAAAAGAACGCTAGCCCATGAATTATAGATAAGGAACATACCATGAACAACAGAAGTCTCCGGCTGCTGCTGAAAAGTGGAGGGCATAGAAGTTGCTGGGATGGTATAGGCTCAGCCATGAGTCGTTGGTCCCTGGTGGTAACCACCCCTCTGCTGGAACTGCTGTACTGGTCTGGCAGGCATCACAACCCCGCCAGCACGAGAAGCCTGAACTGAAAGCTGCTGGTCCTAACTGATGAGGGCGCTGATGCCCACTCCGAGGCTGCTGCACCGAACCTGCCTCACTGCGATCACCAGCTCTCCCTAGACAATCTCTGGCCATGTGACCCACCTGGCCACACTCGAAACAAGCGAAGACTCTACAATCTGCTCGTATATACCCCGTCTGATGGCATTGGTGACAAACAACCGGGCTCTTCGCTGAACCCACACCACTCTACGACCTCTGGCCTCTAGAAAAGCGAGACCTCTCCCTCTGGCGCTTCCGTCCAAAACTCCCCAACGATGAACTCGAATTGGAGACCTGCCAGCGTGGCTCCCAAACCTTCACCTCTCTCGGTTGCTCCCTTTTTGGCTCAATAGTCCTCGCACAGTCCACAATATCGGCAAAAACACGAATACACTGGCTCATCACCAGCCCCTGAACTGAAGGATGAAGACCCTTCTCGAAACGCTTACATTTCCTCTCCTCTGTGCTCACCAAATCAGTGGCGAACCTCGACAATGCCTGAAAACACATGGCATACTGGGACACAGTCATCGTCCCCTGCTCTAAACATTCAAACTACTCGCGTAGCTGCTCCCTGAAACTCTTCGGGAAGTATTGCCCCTCAAAGACAGACTGAAACTCAACCCAAGTCATCCCACGAACAGGATCCAAAATAGCCTGTGGATAAGCATCTCCACTGGCAAGCAAGTTGGCACGTCGCATCTCCAAGATCGAACTCCACCACTGACTAGCCTCTCCAGTCAGCTGGTATGTAGCAAATGAGATCCGCAATTTGTTCTCCCCAATATCCAGAATATCCAATACCTTCCTTACCTCGAACAGCCAATGATTCGCTTCCAAGGGATCACCCTTACCGTTGAACTTGGGAGGGTCCATGCATCTAAACTCCCGCAATGCCTCAATAGTATGATTTCTCGCATTCTCTCACGGAGCAGCAAATCCGCGACTAGCTTCGACCATGGAGGCCGCAAACTCCCGAGCAAACTGACTAGGGGCAACAAGCCCTTCCAGAACTGGAATCACATGTGGTACCTCGTTCTCCACCCCACGCATCCTATCATATCATTTACCTCCTCACTATGAGCATCAGGGGTATTCGCACCCTGGCGATCGCGACCCCTTCCTCTAACACGATGAGCCATTTCTATAAAAGATTACGAATTCGCTGAGACAAGATCACAAGACAAGGCCCAGACAGATAGTTCAATCAACGACGTAAGGCTCAACCAAAGAGAAGGATACTCAACAATACCAACAATGGATTCTCATAGCCAATGGAATCAATTAATAGGGCTACACCCAAAGAAAGGAACGATGCACATGTATGCTCATCAACTCGCACAAGCCTATGGATCATGCCAATGTATGCTTTACACATTCACGACGCATGCTAGATGATACAAACAATGCTCAATGCAATCCATAGAGACTAAGAGTCTCCCCAAAGGCCTAAATTTTCGAAACCGAAAGCTCTGATACCAAGTTGTCATGCCCCAGATTTTCAAACCAAATTTTTTTTTTGAAAACAATTAAAATAGTGAACAACAATGGATCATCACATCATTTATAAATACCTAAACACCATTCATTCTCACCCACATATGAACATGAAATCCAGGCATGAACTAAATTAGAAGTGCAACCACAAACCATAGAGGTAGGGAGAGAGAAAGAGGTACAAGTTTAAAATGTTACAATTTCCCTACTCTATTACAAGCTCAAGGAGCCTAAAATAAAACAAAGATAGAAAGGGGGCTTCATTCCAAAAATCCTTTTCCCAAGATCTATGCATCCAAGCCTCCAAGGGAGGGATCAAAACCTGTAGAGAAAAATAAGGGCGTATCACGCCAAAGTAGGAAATATCTATCACCTAGCATGCTCAAGACCGAGGTTGACTAGTGTGTAAATGTAGGGCATGCAACACATGCATATGTACAAGACATGACAAAGGCTATGATCCAACTACTACCATATGGTTCCAAACAAATAACCATATACCAATTTTACCAACAAGGGCCACTAAACCAAGTGCCCATATACAATGCATACAAGTTACCATTTCTTTTCGTGATACAAGTATATACATTCATCATTTTCTCTTTGATTTCATATCATGAATGACCCTTGGGATCCCATCATAAGTCCACCCCAAGTCATTCGAATTTGTTCAACCCTTATGTTTCATAATCGTAGATATTCCATAGAATCTCATTATAAGTCCATTCCATGCTATCCTATTTCCACTTATCGTTGTGTCATGTAACATGTGATAGGGTAGGATTAGTCTAGTAGGCGACCAAACCTACTAACCATTCCTTTCTATCGTTCCCCAAGTAATCTCTGGGAGGGCCAAGATATTTCCATTGTACACAATATCATGGATGGCGCGACCATCCCAGGAACCCCGTCATAAGTCCGTTCCTGTTTACCATAAAGATCAAATCCCTATCGTTATATCACCTAGCCAACGCTAGTCAATTGTATCATTCGCGTAAGTCATAGTGTCAAGTTCGTTGAGTCAATCATGTTATCGCTCCTAGCCAAAGCTAGTAAATTCCATACCAATATCATTGATTCCAATTAATTCCATGTATAACTCAATGATACAATAATTAACCCAACATGCAATCCCATAATTTTCCACACATAACCATTGTGTCCAATACATCAATTCTACATAAATTATGTCCAATTACATGAAGACTCACTCAATTCAACCATGTGACAAACAATTGACCAAAAACCCTAATTTATGAAAGTTAGGGTTTGCCCCAAATTTGGGGTTTTCACACACAATGCCCAATACATGAAATTGAGCCCAAGGGAATGCAGTTACACCCCTAAGACACAAACCCTCAAATAATTTCAAGATTCAAACCCAAATCCTAGACTAATTTTCCAATTACAAATCTAGGCATGAAATTGATGAAATTCAATACTTTCACAAGGGGAGAGGGAGAGACACAATCAAAAACATGCTAGAAAATAGACATATCCTATCTTAAGAAGCTTTCCAAAAATCCTAGAAACTCTAATCTTGGCGGATGGATGTGCTTTGTAGCTCACCGGATAGCTCTCAATGCAAGGAGCGACGTTTCTTCTTGGCGTTTCTTCGACGGAGCCTTGGATGGCCTTGGAAAACTTGAGAGAAGTGAGAGATATGGAATGGAGGTAGAGAGAGAGAGTGAGAGGCTCCTTAGGGTTTACAAAATGAAGAAGGATGCCCAAAATCGTGCAAAAGGTTGTATATATACAACCCCTATGCAGAACACCCAAAATACCCTTCATTAAAAACCAGTCAGCACAAATTTTGCCTTCGTGACTGGTCGGCAGAAAAGCCTCGACCGGTCGGGCCTATATAAATGGCCCTACTAAAATAGCGCGACCGGTCGGCAGCATGTTGGTGTACCGGTCGCGGGCTGATGCAATTGCCCACTAACTCTTCGCGACCGGTCGACCGAATTATGGGGTACCTGTCGACACCTTCAAATTTCCAAAAACTTTAAAAAATGCTATCTTCTTCACCCGGCCTCCGATTGAGGCAATTCAAGTCGCGTTGGATTCGCAGTTGAATTCTCTACCATTTTTCTATGGTCAACCACCTCAAAATCACGATAAAATTTTGAGATAAAAATAAATAAAGATTCCTAATTTAATTTAGAAGGCAAATTAAATTCCGAAAATCATTTATAAAATACAGGTCAATACATATATACCAGTCAGGCAAAAGATCACTAAATTCTATTTCATACCTGTAAAACCTAAAGTAATCAATCCTATTCTATAATGAAAAAATAGCACCATCAGCCACATGACATGAATACTTAATACGTTGTTCATTCTAAACCCATTAGGGACCAAAACATTAGGGACCAAAAAATTGTAGAACATAAACAAAAATTTGAAATGCTACTGTGAGCCTTTAGGATATGAAGGATCTTGCTTCCTGTGACGCTCTTGACATGTGCAATTCCATGGGAGTCGCAAAGAATTACGCTGATCTGTAATAGCATCATGCCCTTCTTCGCAAACTTGCAGATGTTCTCTTCCACCTACAAATCAGTATAACATCACACGATAGGAATACACATACATTTATACAGAGGGAGAGATGGTGCATAGGAATTTCCACTGACACTATTGGCGTCGTTGCATTGTAACCTGTTCTATTGTACCGACATCAGTGTCGGCATCATTGCGTAGGTAAGAGATCTAAGGGAGATCTGTGATGGTGGCGCTTCCTGTTGTTCACGTTCACAAAAGAAACCAAATTGTTGAGTCAATCATTGGCGACGACGTCGAGCGAGTTCCAGTCACTACACCGATGATTAAGACGACGAGGACGATGAATGTCACACCCGTTCCATTCTAATAAATCAATTTAATTATTTATATTAACAAGTGAATTATATTTTGATTAAGGATTGGAGATGATAAATATTATAAGGAAGTGTTATTGTGTGATAAAATAAGTCCAAGAGGCTATTTAGTAATTCATATGATTATATAAGGTGTTTAGGTGTATTTGAGGCATGACATAGTTGTAATAAGGATTTAAGAGGAAAGGTAACATAGTGAAAGGGAATAAAAATTTGATTCTTGTAAAGGGTAGGGTTCTCCTCTTGCAATTTCATATGTGTAAGGATTGAGAGAGTTGAGAGCATTGTAGAGAGAGAAGGAGAAGAACAGTGGGGAAGACTTGGAGTTCTATAGATATCTCTCTCTCCCTTCATCATCACCAAATCTCTCTCCCTTAATTTTGTAATCAAATTCATAGGAATGAATTCAAGATCTAGGTTTTTATATAATTTTGGATTTTGGTGTTCTTGGGGGTAAAACCCTTGATTTGAGGCTTTATAGGTGGTAGGTATTCTTTTAATTGAAGTATGGTGACCCTATATTTGTGAGGGAGGCTTAGGTAGATAAGGTTTTTGAAGTTTAGAAGCCTATAATCGAGTTTTGAGTGATTGGAGAAGAGGGGGTTCGCAAATCGCCATTGCTACAGTTTCTGATATGTGATTTTCGCTCGAGTGTAGCCCAGTTCGCTCGAGCCACATGTGTGGAGGGTTGAGCAAAATGTAAGTTTTAAAATCTCTGGAGTCGAGCGGGTCAATTTCGTTTGAGCATATGGTCGAGTGACCAATCTCGCTCGAGCGTGGGGTCAAGCGAAGTGGTCTGTTTTTGGAAGTTTGGAGGTTTTGATTGGGTTTAAGTGGCGCATTGATCTTTAAGGTGTTATGGATTATATATACAAATTTAATTGGGGTCTAGGGAGACTTATTGAGAGAGATTTGGAAGTCTTTGGGTATTCAAGAGTTCTTAAAGAATTAAACTAACTTATTGTTATTTCTTGTGTATCGAATTATTGTTAATTCATTAATAATCTATCACAAGTGAGGTGGTGGATCTTCCATCATATTGTGAAGATGTTTTGGCATCGTTGTGGTTAAGATGAGTTTGTGTTAGATATGTATACCATTTATTCATATGCGAACTTGTATGTGGTTAAGTAAGAATGCTTTAAATAAATTGCGTGAACCCTAATTAATGGAAAATATGTTATTCAAGTTAAAAATATCGAATGTTGTGGATGTACCAATATGAGAATTGTAATTAGAAGATCTATAGGATTCCTTGGTTGATCATATAAATCCTTAAGTATGGTAAGTACCCTAACACCTTGGAAATATATAGATAAGGTGGATGCCCATATTGAATGATACGCATGAAATAAACTAAGGAAAAAATAAATCAGAGTAGCGTAGTGGAAGCGTGATAGACCCATGTAGGTTTACCTATCTACTATCACACTTATATATGTATGATATGCTACTTGTCAGTTGTTGGTTAGAAGTGTGTGGTATCATTGGGCCTTGTTAATTTGATAAGAATTACTGAGTAAAACTGTATTGTGTATGAGTCCATGTGTGATAGGAAGTGTTATCCTGAGATTATGTATTGGATATAATATATGGCACGTGTGTATGTGTCAAGGTGGTCAGTGTGGACAGATTAAGTGTTTTCACTTATAAGATGGACAGTGTGGGCAGTTTGTCATTATTGTCAATAGGCGTGTATAGCCTAAGGTGGCCAGTGTTGGTAGTTCAGCACTATGCCAAGAGGCTTGTGTATAGCCTAAGGTGGCCAGCATGGGTAGAAATAATAATGAACTTCAAATATAGCCATGTGGACTGGCCTTCGGGCAATCAGAAATTATGTGAACCATGTGTGGTAAATATTAATGAACAAAGAGTATAGCCAATTGGGCTGGCCTTCGGGTAAGAGTTAAACAATCATACTATCGGGTGTGTGTGTTTTCACCCTAAGATGATAAAGTAAATATATTCCTTATAGGAATGTAAGTGTTTGGGAATATGAACAGCCTATGTGCCATCACTCAGATTATGCATTGTAAATGGTATAGCATTGAGGTATGTTTGTGAATAAGTGATTATCACTAGTAAGAATCATTCTTAATGAAAGAAGAACATGTTAATAATCACTGTCCTTATG
>NMUG010007457.1:0-12062 GCA_002855965.1 Monotropa hypopitys
ATATCAGTACCGTTTCAGATTTAACGCTACTATCAATATATATAAATATGAATCACTAATTTTTTTAATATAATACAATGTATCATAAATTAAACATTCACTAAGCAACAAAATATAATTCAATAAATCACTCATCTTGTTCCTATTTTTTGGAAATAACATAATGTTAGGTAGTAATTCAATTCACTATGTAAGCCAATTCACTATTACAAATAAAATCACAAAAAAATTTGGAGCGATGTGTAAGTCAATTCATTGTGCAAGCCAATTCACTGTGTAAACCAATTCACTCCCGAAAATTTTCCCAATACGCAAAGTTCAATATACATAAATACGCAGAATTCACTGTGTAAGCCTTTTCCCAATTCAATGTGTAAACCTTTTCCCAAAAATTTTCCCAATACGCAAAATTTTCCCAAATTTCTCAGCCAAAAGCACGACATTACAAACAGCTATATATACATAAATAAAATCAATACGCAAAGTTCAATATACTGAAAAGAAATTCACACCTCGATTGTGATTGTGTCGATTTCGGATTTCTCGATTTCGGATTTCTCGATGATTTGGTAGATTTGCGGAGCGATGGTAGACGAAGGTGGTGGATGAAGGCGGCGGGGGAGATTTTCACGGGCGGAGAGACGGTAGATGAAGGCAGCGGCGGATGGTAGACGAAGGTGGTCGATGGCGATGAGAGACGGGGATGGCGGGGGTAGTTTTTTTGCTGCAGCGGGTTTGTTCGAGATAGATTACGGGAAGGTTAGGGAATAGGGCAGCAGTAGCAATTTTACAATGTTGCCCATCATTTTTTTTCATCTTTTACAAAAAAAAAACAGTACCGGAAAAATTTGCCCGGAATTCTAAATCTTGCCAGAAAATGAATGAAACGTTCGGTATGTGTCGGTACGGACCGGTATTGGAGCAGAGACGATATGGGGGATCGGCGTACCGTTTTCTACTAAATCTGGTACGTACCGGGCGGTACGGTACGGGACCGACAAATGCATAGAAGCCCTCGGTCATCTGAAGTCCTATCTCTATTCGGCACCCCTGTTGACCAAACCAAATGAGGGGGAAGAGCTCTACCTCTACCTGGCCGTCACACCGCACGCTGTAAGCTCAGCATTGGTTCGGAAAGAGAGACGGGATCAGCTCCCCATTTACTTCTCGAGCAAGTCACTCATTAGTGCCGAAACAATGTATTGCTTCGAGAAAACTTGCATCGTACTTCCAGACCCACATCGTTGTCCTGACCGAATTTCTACTCCGTTCGCTTCTTCGCCAAGCAGATCTATCAGGAAAAATAACGAAATGGACCGTGGAACTAGCAAATTTTGACATCAGGTTCTAGCCAAGGACTGTCATCAAAGGGCAGATCCTTGCCTACTTCATTGCGGAATACTCCCCTTGCCAGATCTTTCGCCAGCCGACGAACAAGAACAATATGTCTATAGGGTCGAGAATACGAAAGCTAGCAACCCGGACTTGGGAAACTCCTAGAAGCTATTCGTGAATGGATGCTCCAACAGCCGAGGAAGCATAGCCGAAGTAGTACTCAAATCTCCTGATAGGATAGTGCATGAGTACGCCTTTCAATTGAACTTAAACGCCTCCAACAATAAGGCAAAGTATGTTGTCTTGCTCGTCGGACTCAGTGATGCCGAAGCACTACAGATCGACTGTCTGACAATCTACAGTGACTCCCAGCTAGTAGTCAACCAGGTAATTGGATACTATGAATGCCGAAATGACCGGATGGCCAGATACATGGAGAAAGCACGGGAAATGATCAAAGGATTCTAAGAAATCCAGACCCGCCAAGTTGGCAGAGAGCAGAACTCACACGTCGGCGCACTTGCAGGTATCACATTAGCAACAGAAGCAAAGGAGCCAAGGATAGTCAACATCCAAAGTTTGGACCAGCTGAGCATCGATCCACTACATTGATCAGGGTCGAGCTGGATCGACCCGATTATCACATATCTCAGAGACGGATCTTTGCCAACCAACAAGAAGGTAGATCATTAGATCATACACAAGTCGACACGATACTGACTATCCCCTGACCTCAAACTTTACAAAAAAATCGTTCTCCAGACCATATCTTCTCTGTGTGCACCCCACACTGACCGATGGAGTCCTCCATGAGTTGTATTCCGACAGTTATGGCGCTCACATAGGGGAGAGGTCCTTGGCCCACCGAGCTATCTCTCGGGGTTATTGGTGGCCAAAGATGATGGAGGAAGTGGAGCAGTTCGTGAGAAAATGTGGCGTATGTCAACGGTTCTCTCCAATCATCAACCCATTAGCGTTCGCTTAGTGGGGCTTGGACATCGTTGGCAAGCTACTGACAGCTCCCGGCAAATTCAAGTTCCTCATAATAGCCATAGACTACTTCTCTAAATGGGTTGAGGCTAAAAAACTAGTCACAACTGAAGATAAAGACCTCAAACGATTTTCTTGGAGAAGCGCAGTCTCTGGCTTCGATGTTCCTCACGCTTTTATGTCGGACAACGACACGCTATTCGTAGGGGGCCTTTTTACCAACTTCTGTGCCGAGCACAGGATCAAATTCTACAACTCTGCTCCTCACTATCCACAAGGCAACGGTCAGGCTGAAGCCTCCAACAAGACCGTCGACAACGGAATGAAGAAGAGATTACAAGCATCTAAGTAAAGATGGACCAAAGAGCTACACAGTGTATTGTGGGCCTACTGAACAACACTGAGACATTCAACCGGTCAGACCCTATTTTCTCTAGCCTTCGGCATGGAGGTCGTCATCCCTCTCTAAGCCGTACTGCCAGCGATCAGAACTCATGCCTTCAACGAAACAGTCAATAGTGCAGCAACTGAGAAGGATCTAGACCTAGCCGAAGAGAGAAGAGATTCGGCAAGGATTCGAATAGCAGCCTATCAGCAAGGAGTGGCAAACAGTTTCAATGGGTCAGTACGGCCAAGGGTATTCAAGAAGGATGGCCTGGTGCTTTGTAATGTCATCGGCAACAAGAAGAAAAGTTCTAACGAAACACTCGGTCCTAACTGGAAAGGGTCATATAGAAATACAAATCAAGTTGGAACGAAAGTTTACAACTCTGCTCCTCACTATCCACAAGGCAACGGTCAGGCCGAAGCGTTCAACAAGATCGTCGACAACGGAATGAAGAAGAGATTACAAGCAGCTAAGTAAAGATGGACCAAAGAGCTACACAGTGTATTGCAGGCCTACTGAACAACACTGAGACATTCAAACGGTCAGACCCTATTTTCTCTAGCCTTCGGCATGGAGGTCGTCATCCCTCTCGAAGTCGTACTGCCAGCGATCAGAACTCATGCCTTCAACGAAACAGTCAACAGTGCAGCAACTGAGAAGGATCTGGACCTAGCCGAAGAGAGAAGAGATTCGACAAGGATTCGAATAGCAGTCTATCAGCAAGGAGTGGCAAACAGTTTCAATCGGTCAGTACGGCCAAGGGTATTCAAGAAGGACGACATGGTGTTTCGTAAGGTCACCGGCAACAAGAAGAAAAGTTCCGATGAAACACTCAGTCCTAACTGGAAAGGGTTATATAGAATTACAAATCAAGTTGGAACGGGAGTCTACCGACTCGAAGCAATAGAAGACACTATTGTGCCGAGGCCCTGGAATGCCACAAACTTGAGAAGATACTACCACTAGAATTGTACTACCAATCTTGTAATCCGGTAGATTGGTGGAAGAGCATTAATAAAAGTTGTCAGTTATCTTCAAAATTGTACAGTCTTATCAGTGGTATTGTCAAACCAGTTGCCAATTACATCCCTCCCGCCGGTGTCATTGTCGAAGGATTGGTGGTGTGGCCAAACGAGACTCGATGGCATTACCGAGGTCTGACAAGCTTCTGGTGGTATTGCTAGAAGGCTAGAGTAGTTGTCAATAATATTTAAATTGTGCACGAAACATTCCCATCGGTGGCAGTGTCGGGGGACTGTGAGGGACGGGTCTCACAGTGTCGGCACCCTCCCCTTAGTTGGGGGGAAGGGTTGGCGTGGAAGTTTGGGAATTTTTTTTTAAAATTACCGACATAACAGATGTACGAACAAAGCCCCATTCATTGAAGAAAGAAAAAAAAACATCATTCAAATCGGCAGAGGCGATGTGCAAAAAGTCCAGGCCACAAGCCAGTCCAAGGACTAACCGAACAAAAAAGAAAGAAAAACAAAAGCCTAATCTACATCGATTGGGTCGGCTGAAGCATCAAAGACAGCTTTAGCCGACGAGAAGAAAGGAGCAGTCGGAGGAGAAGGTGATGTCAGACACTCCGGAGCCGGAAGAGATGCATATACTAAGAGAAGGCGAGCATGATGGCTAGATCATCTCTAAAATCGGAGGTCCAAAGAGCAAGGATCCATCATTTATTGTAAGAGAATTCTCGGACTTCGGGTACTTGCTTTTCGTAAATCTTCTTGCCGTTATCATATCTGAGATTATAGCATTTCTCCTCCAAAGTAACCGTCTCGGCAGCATGTTTCTGTTTGGAAGCTTCAAGCCCAGCTGATAGGTTGGCATTAGTCTCCTTCAGCCGATCCACCTCGCCGGCTCGTTCATTTAGAGCCTCGATGGCCACCTTCAGTCTCTTGTTCATGTTAGTTATGTGCTTGTGGGCTTGTTCTAGCTTCTCCCATCGTTCTTTGTTGGTTTTATGGCAGAGGGAGTACGACCGCAAGAATGCGGAAATCCTTTCCTCAAGGCCAATGGCATTAGTCATAGCCTGAAGAAACACAAATCAGACTACGATCAGATCGACAACAGCAGTCGGCAGTAACGAAAGAAGATATATAACATACTTGCACCTGAAACTGCACCATTTGGAGGAAGCATTCCTTCAACCCCTCTAGCAATGCCTCCATGTCTTTCGGAAGGGAAACCGGCTGATCCAAGTCTATTGCTATCTTGAGACCGTCTGCCACACTATCGTAAAATGTAGACCGGACCCTGCCGAAAAGGAGATCGGGAACCCAATCCTGAGCAAGACCCGGTTCGGTCCCCTTCTTCTTTGGTTCTCCTGACACTTCCTCTCCAGAGGGAAGGGTCTGAAGAGGAGCGATGTTGGACGCGACGACTGTTCGAACCCTCTTACTTTTCCTCACCTCGGCGAGCTTATTAGCAACGGGCTTCTCGATAGAGTGTTCAGTCGGGGACGATTTGCTTGATCGGTTCGGCAGTCAAGTCCTTTAATTTGCGTCCGTAGCGAGACATTTGTTCTAAATCGGCTTGGTCTATGTCTTCACCACCAGCAGAAGTCATTTCACTTGCCGACCTGGAGTCAAGCGTGTGGGTATATTAAGAAGTGTAGCCCAGCGGGAATGAAGTCGAAAGCTTTTCAACGTCAATTGTCAATGCCTCCTTGATCCGATCCAAGTTGGTGTTCTGTTTTAACATCGGCACTTTATGAGGAGCTGCAAGATACAAAGATCTTTCATCAAAAAATAGTAAAGCAAAGGCACCGGCAAGAAAGTTGATCGGTTTACTGAGCATCCTGGACTCCCGAGGAACCAGGTAATTAGCTGTTTTGGGTTCGAATTTGCCGGAGACTACCAGGTAGTCATTGGTATACTTATCGAAGTCCGGCAATCCCGATATGTCCCTCCCTGCTCGGGCGACGACCCAAGTAATACTTCTAGGACTTCTTGTTGAAGTTGACAGAATTATGACCGAAGATATCCTAGAAGATGAGGGGGTCTTCTAGGACTTCATTTAGCTTTACAACCCCCATTACCACCCTGACCACATTCACCGTCACTTACGACGGTGTCAGACTAAGTTGAAAGAAAAAATGGTAGAGGATGGGATGGAGACGAAAGTGTAATGAAAATATGAACGTGGTTCGGACCCGGCACTAAATCATCCATCAAGGCTAGGGAAACACGCACGCCATCTGGAACGGCAAACTACTCCTGGGATAACTTCACTGACGGGTCGGAGGAGAGAAGCAGTCAGTACTTATCGGAGTGTTTCTTTGGCGCCATAATTAAAGAGGTCTAAAAGAAAAACCCACCATCAGTTCCTCCGACACTCACCATGCCCCTTCGGAAGGGGCTCAGAAACACAAAAATGACCCAGGAAGCTAGCCTAGAGAGGGAAAGGTGGTTGTAGCCCCATAGAAACTTGGCATAGGGCAGAAACCAAAAAGAGTAGTCACCGAAAATATAGGTGGTGTGGTCAGTGCACCACCGTGAGATTGGCTGGAAGGAAGAGGGTGTTCGCGATAAGATGCACAAAACATACCCCTATAGGGGTCACAATCCCAAAATGACTGCAGAAAAACTATTTAAGAGGATGAAGATTCATACTAGAAGTGAAGACGAGGAGCCTAAAGATCTAAAACACTGGGATGCAGCTGATCGAGAGATCTTCTGGGCAAACGTGGAGGTAGTAGCAAAAGGGGGCAAGAGATCTGAAAGGTTCAAAACCCTTCCTCCCTTGTTTGCATTGTATTTATAGGGGACGAAATGGGGGTTTCGAAATACAAAAAACGACCAGGCCGCGTGACCGCCCAGTACCAACCAATCCCAAGGCGCCACGTGGCCAAGCATTAAATGGGAGTTTGAAGTAGAGTCGCGCCAGGACTGAGCCGACGCATGCCAAAAGTCACATCATCTGTAGCGCCAGCCAACCACATGATGACACGTGGACAACCATTCTTATAATTCGAACTAGCACGCGCCAAACGTCAGGTCAGCCACAGTACTGACCAACCACATGACGACAAGCGATGGATCATTTAATATATGTTAGAACTTTATTGGGAACTGAACCGATGTGTGCAATAGCGATGATTTTCCAGTTGTCACAGCCAATCGGGAGCTGACATGTGGAAAATACTGGATGACGGTTATGAAGAGCGCGATCCATGAAGATGCTTCCACTCACGACGACTCGCATCGGTATCACCTTTCATCGGCCACCTTCAGGTCAATCTCACTTTAGCCGGAGCCGAAGCGAGCTTGAGGGGCTATTGTTGAGGGCAGAAACGAGAAATGGTCGACGGATCAGTCTAGATAGATGTTGTGTCGGCATCAGTAGCAGAGGGAAGGACCGATGCAGAACGAGGACCGTTCGGCATGCGGCCGAAGGTCTGAGTTCTACGATGCTCCCTTTAGCCACAGTGTCCGAGGCTCCGGCACTGCTTTGGGAGGATCGCCATGTCGGCCCGACAGGCGTGCCCTCGACTGCAGGGACATCTTCCTTGGGAAACAAGGCTTACACTTTCGGCGCATGTCGGCCAACATGTCAGGATGCACACTACTCGAGGTTGTCGAGTGCCACCCAGCCACCTATGTGCACGCCACTTGTGTCAGGTACACTACCACAGGTTGTCGTAAGGAGGGATGCACACATGCCGAAGCGCATACGGACCACGTGCCGATGCAACTATAAATATATAATGAGGGTTGATGGGAAGGTATGCAATTTCTTGTTTGCCCAAACTCTGTCAAAGTTCTCTATATATATATTTTGCTGATTTTATTATCGGAGGGTCCACCGGCAACGTTGCCGAAAGCCTAACGTTTGCTTCTTGTGCATCTAGGTCGCCCCATTACTCATATCTTGCTACTTGGATCTCGTAGTTGAAGACAGACCCCCCAACAGACATGTACATATACCTTCATACCAAACTAGGAGTTAGCTTGTAAGTTCTAGTCCAATGTGTAAATAAAGGACTAATATTTTCTTCACGGATCTACTTTGTGCAACAACTAATTGGCATACATAATATTCCACAAGTCTGAGATTTTGTTGTAATTTTTAAGAAATTAAACTCAATGGTACCAAGAAAAGCTTCTAACAACCAATAAGTCTCAAAGGGTGGACATATTGAAATTCTGATACCACATTGCAATAATGAACATCGAGATCAAACAAATTCGGGATCTGATCATTGGGCATGACCACACTAGAGAGGCTGTACAACACACCACCAGACGGGGAAAGTCCAAACTCGAAACTCAATGCTATTGCTTCTCATTAGAGTGAAACTTATTTGCACAAGCCGTCTGCTTCCTGGGAGGTTGGCTCAATTTTATGGGATAGTTTTCTTGTAAAAATAGTGGCAACTACATATGTAGAATACAGAAAGCTCTGTCAGGAGAATAAGCAAGCCTCCCACACACCTGGTCTGATTAAACAAGTACTATCTACTGTGCTAGCAACCAATCAAGGAAATCAACATAATTGGTAGCTCAGAAAGAACAAGGAAATTGTCAGTTGCAAAACAATAACACATTATGACATTAACCACCACACCACAGAACCCTCGGCTCAACTAACAAAAAGATTTAAAATGCTACCATGAATATCAACCTTCTCACCTTCCAAAACTTGATAGTTTTATCATTAGTAGATAGAATAAATAAGGCACCATTAGCTGTTGGGCACCATCTGATCTTGTTGATTTTCTCCTCAATCTCCAAGCTCTTGAGATAATCAAACTGACAGAGAAAAATGCAAACACGGAATAAATTAAACCAGCCTAAATCCAAAAAACCAAAAGGATGACTGGATGAAAAGAAATAACCTCAGGTTCGTGGCTCTGAAGCTCAGTTTTATAACGAAACTCTGGATGTTTGCTAATTGGATAATCTATCCTCTCCAGATCCCTTCGGCTCCCGCCATCCTAATCAATATTTCAATACCATCACCCAAAAATATTACATTTATTGCGGTAAAAGATAAAAGTACTTAATCTACAGGGTTCCAATTCACTAAGACTCAGAAGATAACAAACATACATCTTTTCTATCAGTTCTCTCGAATAATACGACTCTGCCTCCACGGTCACCAGTCGCAAGGTGGTCACCAGTTTTATCGAACTCAATTGCTGAAATTATGTCAACTGCAAAATTAAACACAGTATTCAAAGAAAAAAATTAGGAATGCCAGTAAGAGTCAGCAAAATACACTGAGAACTACTAGCACCAAGTTTTCAAATAACATGCAAACAATAATTCTGCATTGCAAGACAACTTGCGAAGTTAAAGAAAACTTTTTAAGGAAAAGTCAGGTGTGCATGTGCGAGAGAGAGAGAGAGAGAATTTCATATCGATCATCATAAATCAGTTGTGAATGCGTGTGACTAATTATCTTCCCAATTTTAAGTAAGAAAAGAAGACAAGGGCTTGGCTTTGTGGGTGAGGTGCTCCCTCGACAAGCTTGCTACCTACATTCAAGTCCCACAATTCCGGTCCCCATTCCCCAATTGCACTCTTATAGGGTGGGCATAAAAAAATATTTGCAGAAGTCTCTTCCCATTCCAAAAATAAAAACAACATAGCATTTTTCAACGATGTTTATATTGCCCAGTGCGCAGAGACAGACCCAGTCTCATGTGTGCAATATTGATTGTCATTAAACTTTCCAACTGATATATCTTTCCTCCACCAATTCTCTTTTTATGCACCGGAAATTGTGTTTCACAAATGTGTACGTGGAGAAAAACGAAAGTTGCATGATTAGAAGCATACCCACCAGATTACTATGGAAATTGTACCCCCAACCTACCAATTTCTCTCTTCACTCATCTCTGCTCAATCTCTTCCTATGGCTAGAGCGACAAAAGGGGGGAAAGTGAGAACATACTTTTACAAACTCTCTCACTAACCTAGCAGAAGTGTTTGCAAAAGTCTGTCCATAGCATTGTTGGAAAAGTGTCTCCTTACCCTCCCTGCTCAAACACCTCTCCTTCTAAAATTATGTCGTCCAAATTTTTTTCACCTATCTGCTTACGCAGTCCAAATCCTATCACTGTAACTCGTCCCCGGTGATGAAGGAGTCACCGAGTATAGGTGGTTGATGTGCCACCCCCTCCTACTACTGTTTTTATCCAACGCACTCTAATACTTCTTTTCATTTCCCAACAATATATATGATTATGGCTTGGCCTCCTATAGATGAAATCCAGATTTTGTCACCGAGTCTTTCAACCATTTTCGTGTGGTGAACCTTCTGAGAAAGTGGTTAAAACTGAGCTGGTCAGAGATTGCAAGGAGTACAGAGTTGAGGAACAACTGGACTAAAGTGGGTCATAGTGGCGAGAGATTCAAAGAAAGTAGAGTTTAAGGCAATAGATTGACAGTTTGATCTCCAAATTTGAACATGATATCGCATTATTAGAGGATCTCCTTATATAGGGCCGTTGAGCCATAGGCTTGGACGGTGGCCCATCCTACTTGGTTTGACAATCCGCAAATTTCTTGCCTACCCTTCGTCCTCGTGACAAGTATTTGACGTTCCCACCATGGGGTATTAGGTCACCTAATTGGATACAACCAAATAGGTATGTCAAACACCTGTTAACATCTAGCCCGAAGTGAAACGTCTTCCAAGATTCCAAAAGGTCCCCATCTCGATCACCATACTCTCCTAGACCTTCTTCTTCTCAAAAGGGGATGGTTCATTCCACCCGGTCGGATCGGATTCATTTTTAGAATTTCATTTATTATATAAGTGGAAGATCCATTTCTAGAAACTCCATCTGTCCCTTAATGATGGTCCCTTTTGACTTAGTCAAAGACTCTCTTGTTCTATAAGACTATCCAAGGTGGAGCCATCTAAGCGGGATTATCATATCAACCTTGATGATCCTTCAACTCTTACGCACTTATCCATTAAGTCATAGGGCATTCAATGATCCCATGGAGATCCTAGGCCCTATTCCCAATATTGACTTGTTTCGAAATCAAATGTTGGTTGAGATTTGCCTGTGAGGGAAGATACGAATGAGTGATCCAGTGTTTTTAAAAGCTTTAGGCGCACTGAGGCACCATGGTCCTGGAGCCTATACACGAAATGAGGACCAAAGTTGCAGAAAATAAGTGTCACAATCCAATAGGAATCACAACTGCGTAGTATGTATTAATAGGCTTTCTTTCTTAGGCTTGGACCTCCAGAGAATTTCTAGAGGCTCGTCCTAGGCCTATGGTTCCCCACACAAGTTCGTCACAAGATGCCAAATAAACTCATCCTTCCATGCAATCATACCCTCTAGAAATGCATAAATATATCTCAGAGAAATTAGTTCCTAGCGCAGCTCTTAACAGGCTATAAGGTATTGAGCTGCGAACTTTATTTATCCAATCAATGTCCAAGAAGAATCACCTGGTGGGACAACACTAGAAGATTCTTCATAATTGTCGATATAAATGATTGGAAAAAACACAAGCTTCAGTCATATAAACTCCCGTGTACCAAGAGCACATATTATGGGCATTTTCTAATCATGAAATCTCATAATTTTCTTAAAAAGGTCAAATTAATTTCCCTCAGTAGAGAACCATTACAGGGAACTTTCCGATCGGTGACAATTTCTTACTCAGCCTACAAGAATGAATAAGCCTCACGCATGGACACATGATCTGAAAAGTGATGCATGCTTATTGGGACACTTAATTCAAAGCAGAAACTCATTTCCAACACAGCAAGAATACGATGGAAATCTCATACATAATGTCACCTATGACCCTGAGGCCTTGTTTGATAACCCTCTTGAAGGGTGGGATTGGACTATCAATCCCGTGGGGCCCTTAAACTTGCGTTTGGTTTGACAAATTGACATGGGAGTATGAAGCCATGGGATTGGGTAGGATTGATAATACCTAGGGGGGCTAGGTATTGCTAATCATATCCCAAGGTCTCTTGGCCAAGTGACCCATATGCCCATGGTTAGTCCACTATTGACCATGCGCCCATGGAAAAATATAAATTTAAATGTAATGTTTTTTCGTATAATATTTTTTTGTAACATTTTTTTGTGGGCGCCATAAATAATTATAACCGTATAAAAAATAAGAAAAATCACAAAACCATTAAAATTAATCATCGTAATGACATAAAAATAGATCAAAAGTCATACCATTTAGCCATATATGCTCAATTTAAGAGGGAAAACAAAAAAATCTTATTACTACAATGATATCAAGAAATGCATAAAAATACAAAAAGTACTTAATAGAATATCATCAAGAAAAAATGCATAAAATACAAAGATTTACTAATTGGTAACTAGTATGAGTTTAAAGGGAGA
>NMUG010007458.1:0-12062 GCA_002855965.1 Monotropa hypopitys
GCGGCAAAGGCCAAATTGTCCCAAGTGCGGAAAGAGTCACGAG
The DNA here is from genome assembly GCA_002855965.1 of Monotropa hypopitys. NCBI lineage: Eukaryota > Viridiplantae > Streptophyta > Magnoliopsida > Ericales > Ericaceae > Monotropa > Monotropa hypopitys. The sequence goes on from NMUG010007458.1 coordinate 44, forward strand.
GGAGAATGCTAAGCGAAAGGACCTACGGTATGTTTTGGCTGTGGTCAGGCAGGGCACTATAAGAATGCTTGTCTAAACTGGTACGTCTCTCTCTCTACACTATTGTATAGTTGTACTTCTTTTCTCTTTCTCATTCATTCTGGGATTTTCATGTTTTTGTGAATGAGTTAATCTATGATACTTAGTTATCTTCTTTATTAATCTAATTTCAAAAAAATTGGTTTGAAAATACAGGGCATGATAACTTGGTATCAAAGCTTTCGGTTTCAAAAACTTAGGCCTTTGGAAAGACTCTTAGTCTCAATGGGTTTCCTAAGTTGCATGTGTTGTATGAGTTGCATGAGTTGTTTGGAATTACATCATGTGGCATGAGTATGCTATAGCATGGTCCATTTGCATGCGGTGTATGAGAAAATAAAATCTTAAGTGTTGTACCCCTGATGGTTGTGATCTTGTTGGTTGTTCCGGTTGTTATTCAATTCCTTGAAGGATGGTATCTAGTTATTACTCTTTTCGATAAATTTTTGGGTTAGAAGTTGAAAGGTTTCTCGAACCTTGTCTCAGTTTCTCTTCCTTATGTCCTTATCATTCTTTCTTGTAGAATATGGCTCAGCGTCGTGTCGAGGGAAGAAGTCGTGGTCGCCGGGGCGCGAATGCCCTAGATTATATCAGTGAAGAGGTTAATGATAGGATGTAGAGGGTGACGGATGAGGCACCTCCAGTTATTCCAATTCCATTTCCGGATGGGTTAGTTGCCCCTAGTCAGTTTTCTAGAGAGCTTGCGGCCACTATGGTCGAAGCTAGTCGAGGATTTGTTGCTCCTAGGGAGAATGCAAGAAACCGTACTATCGAAGATTTGTGAGAGTTCTATCGCATGGACCCTCTTAATTTCAATGGCTAAGGAGATCCTCTTGAAGCGGATAACTGAATATCAGAGATTCAAAAGGTGTTGGATACCTTGGATATCACAAAGGATAAGCTGTGGATTTCTTTTGCCACTTATCAGCTGACGGGTGAGGCGAGTCAATGGTAGAGTTCTATCCTTGAGATACATAGAGAAAGTTTGCTGGCCAACAGAGATGCCGATCCACAAGCCATCATTGATCCTATTCGTGGTATGTCATAGGCCGAGTTCCAATCTATCTTTGAAGGGCATTATTTTCCATAGAGCTTTAGAGATCAGTTCCGAGAGCAGTTCGAGAGGCTAGAGCAAGGAACTATAACTGTGTCTCAGTATGCTATGAATTTCCAGGCATTGTCTAGATTCTCTACCGATTTGGTTAGCACCGAGGAGAGGAAATGCAAGCGCTTTGAGAAGGGCCTTCATCCATCAGTCCAACGGCTAGTGATGAGTTAGAGGATTCGCAACATTGCTGACATAGTGGAATGTGCTAGAGCTATAGAGCCGAAGAGAGAGATGTTCAAGGAAGTGAAAGTATGGGAGCCGCGTTGCCAGATATTAAATTCTAGTTTGTCTTTGGGAAGTTTTGGGAAGAAGCACCAACGGGAGCAGTCTCGCTTTTCCAAGGGCCAGAGATTGCAAGGTAGTGCAGGATCCATGTGAAGTCCTATCGTGTGTCACTGTTGTGATCATCCTGGGCATATTCGGTCGAAGTGTAAGGCCATTACTTGTTATGATTGTGGCCGGGTGGGCCACCTAGCCAGAGATTGTCCGAATAAAGCCAGTGGTCGCAATAATGCAGGTTCAGTGCAGCAGTCGCAGGTTGGACATCAGTGCCCTATCCAGTTAGGACTAGCCAGTTCTGGTCAGGCTTCTTGTGCTAGTGGGGTTGCATCCCCTACTAGACTAGTGCAACAGTTTCAGCAGAGAGGTGGTCATCTTCATGGTCGTACTACTCACGACAGAGCATATGCTATCTCTACAACTTCGATTCCTTCGACTTCGCGGCAGCCAGAGACGTCAGTAGTTTGTGGTATATTTCTTATTTATAATTCTTGGGGCAGTGTTCTATTTGATTATGGTACATCACATTCATTCATCGCCTCATCATTCATTCATGCATTAGAGTTGGATGCAGACATTCTAGATCCACCTTTTGGTGGATACTCTAATGGGAGGTTGTGTTCGATTGAATCACATTTGTTGAGGATGTGAGTTGACGATAGAAGATTGACGTTTCATCTTTGATTTTATTGTGTTGGGTATGTCGAGTTTTGACCTTATTCTTGGGGTGGCTTGGTTGTCTACTTTCCATGCCACTATCGATTGTTATCGGCGTTGGGTCCAGGTGTATTCCCTAGATAGAGATTATTTCTATGTTTTTGGAGAGAGAAGAGAGATGTTGGATGCCTGTTTTTATGATTCAAAGGATCGGGATTCTATCAGTTGTCTTCTAGCAAGCCTCAGTCTTGATGATGATGTTTCTCACCATGTGGAGTTTCCCTTTGTAGTTTGCGAGTTTCCGGACGTCTTTCTGGAAGAGTCGCCGGGTTTGCCTCCTAGTCGGGAAGTTGAGTTCTCTATCGATTTGCTACCGGGAACATCACCTATTTCAGTTTTACCTTATCGTTTTGCGCCAGCCGAGTTGCAGGAGTTTAAGTCTCAATTGCAGGAGCTATATGAGTTGGGTTTTATTTGTCCTAGTTCATAATCACGGGGTGCTCTAGCATTGTTTTCCAAGAAGAAAGATGATTCGTTGCATTTGTGAATCGACTATTGGAAGTTGAATCACGTCACCATCAAGAACAAGTATCCTATGCCAAGGATCGACGATTTGTTTGATCAACTTCATTGTTCTACATGTTTTCCAAGATCGACTTATTCCAAAGACTATTTTTCGCACGCGCTATGGTCACTACGAGTTCATAGTTATGCCATTTGGTTTGACGAATGCCCTGCAATGTTCATGGATCTCATGAACTGTATCTTTCATATCCATCTCGATTATTTTGTTATGGTGTTCGTGGATGATTTTCTTGTTTATTCAGCGATAGAGGAAGAGCACCAAATTCATCTTCGTGTTGTATTGGAGTTATTGCGAGAGCACCATTTGTAAAACTCAGCAAATGTGAGTTTTGGCTCCCCAAAGTGAAGTTTCTTGTCCATGTCGTCTCTAATGGAGATGTGTTGGTGGATCCTAGCAAGATTTATGCAGTTTCTTTATGACTGCATCCGAAGAATGTGTTTGATATTCGTAGTTTCCTTAGTGTCGCGGGTTACTATAGATGCTTTGTTCTCGATTTTTCTTGTCTAGAAGCTTCTATGACTCGTTTGACCCAAAATGGTATTCCTTTTGTTTGGGATGATTCTTGCGAAGCTGCGTTCGAGGAATTGAAGAGTCAGTTGACTATGGCTCCAATCCTTAATGTATCAGAACAGGGAGTAGGGTATGCGGTTTATTGTGATGCTTTGGTCGATGGTTTGGGTTGCGTTCTTATGCAGGAAAGGAAGGTTGTGGCATATGGTTCGAGACAATTGAAGGAGCACGAGCGGAATTATTCTACACATGATTTAGAGCTTGCTACTATCGTTTTTGCATTGAAGATGTGGCGTAACTACCTCTACGGAAAAAAGTTTGAAGTGTTTTTTTATCATAAAAGCTTGAAGTACTTGTTTACACAAAAAGAGTTGAACCTACGAAAACAACAGTGGATGGAACACTTAGAAGATTATGATTTTGAGTTGCATTATCATCCGGGTAAAGCCAACGTGGTTGCGGACGCGTTGATTCAGAAGTCTTCTTATCTCGCGAGTTTGGTCGTGCGTGATTGGAAATCCATGGAGGATTTGGGTTCATTTGTTTTGCATGCGGAAGAGATTGGGGCGAAAGCTACCTTATATAATTTGTTGATTCATTCAGATCTATCTCGGTGGGTCATTGAATCACAAGCCAACGATACGGAAGCATCGGATTTTCGAGCAAAGTTCCTTAGGGGAGATGCGCATCAAGGGTGAAAGATTCATGCAGATTCTAGTTTGCGATTTTGTGACCGATTGTTCGTTCCATCATCTTGCTGAGGAGGTATTCTTCATGAGTTTCACCATTTGCCATTAGCCGTTCATCCGGGTGGGACAAATATGTACCATGATCTTAAACATCGGTCTTGGTGGCCGGGTATAAAGAAAGATGTCGCTATGTTTGTCGCTAGATGTCTCACATGTCAACAAGTCAAGGCTGAACATCAATGTCCTGTCGGTTTACTACAACCATTACCGATTTCCAAATGGAAGTGGGAGCATGTTATGATGGATTTCGCTTGGTCACGATGCTATTTGAATTATTGTTGATCATTTGACGAAGATCACACATTTCTTGCTGATTCGAGTTGCCCAATCAGTTGATTTGTTGAGCCGGTTATACATTTGGGAGATTATTCGAATGCATGGAGTTCTTTTGTTTATTGTATCCGATAGAGATCCGCATTTTACATCTCAATTTTGGCGTAGCTTGCAGAGTTCTTTTGGTTCAAAGCTCTTGTTCAACACTGCTTTTCATCCGCAGACCGATGGCCATTCGGAATGCACTATTCAGATTCTCGAGGATATGCTTCGGTCATGTGTGTTAGACTTTCATGGGAGTTGGGTCGATTATTTGCCATTGATAGAGTTCTCTTACAACAATAGTTATCACTCTAGTATTGATATGGCTTCATTCTAAGCCTTGTACGATAGGCCGTATATATCACCCGTATGTTGGATTGATGTTGGAGAGTCGGTGATTATTGGGCTGGAGATGACGCAACGAATTACCGAGCAGATCAAGTCGATTCATCATAGATTTCTTACCGCTCAAAGCCATTACAAGAGAGATCATGGGTTTCTCAAAGTATCACCTCGTTGTGGTATTTCTCGCTTCGAGAAGAAAGGAAAGTTCACGTTGCATTTCATTGGTACTTTTGACATCATTGAGAAGATCAGAGAAGTCGTTTATTGCTTAGCGTTGCTATCAAATATTTTGAATGTGCATGATGTGTTTCATGTGTCCATGTTGCGGAGATACGAGTCGGATCCATATCACGTCGTCAATTAGTCTAATGTTGAGCTTGAAATCGATGTATCGTATGAAGAAAAGCCTATTCACATTCTTGACTCCAGAGAGAAAGTACTTCGTGGAAAAACGATTCCCTTGTTGAAGGTCCTATGGAGAAATCATGGTCTTGAAGAGTCAACTTGGGAGTGTGAAGATAAAATTCGTAGTAAATATGTGGAACTATTTTGATTTGTAGTTGTTTTGATTTGAGCTTGTATCGATATTCTTCCTCATACCTTAGATAATTTTGGGGATGAAATTCTTTTAAGGTGGTTGAGGTGTCACGACTCGTATTTTATAAACATTTTCCGGAATTTAAATTCGCTATTTTAAATCGATTGATGAATTAGGATTTGGGTCCCTTAGATTATATGATGGTGGACCTATGTTTTAAGTCCCCTTTCGGTTCATCTATATTGCTCGTATTAGGTTCGGATCATTTTGAAGAGGTTCGGTGTCCCTTGGGGTAAAAATCACACATTCAGGACCTTTGCACTGATTGGTGCACCGGTGCAGGTGGTAAATTCTGAGTTTTGAGCATTTGCACCAGTTGGTGCAACGGTGCAAAGTTGCTCTGTTGGTTTACTGGTCCGGGTGCACCGATTGGTGCACCGGTGCAAAGCTGCTCTGATGGCAATTTTATCATTTTTGCACCAGTGCAAGGATGTTCTACACCAGTGCACAAAGCCCAGATTTGGCTCATTAAGGGGATTTTGGTATTTTTATGTGTGGGGGTATATATGTATCCTTTAGGTCGATTTTGCACTCATCATCACTCTTTTCCCTCTTAACCTAGAAGCCACCCTCTCTCTCTCTCTACCTCTATCTTCAAGGTCTCTCTTCTCTCTAAGATTTGAAGGTCGTCCAAGCTTCGGTTGGAGTTCTTGCAAGAAGAAACGTTGTTCTATGCGTCGAGAGCTATCCGGGAACCTAGGTGGTAAAGCTATTATCTCAAGTTCGGATTCAAGGTGTTCTTGGCATCTCCTTTGAGGTAGGATTTACTTATCCCTGGTATGTGCTTGATTGTGTCTTCTTCTCCCTCCTTGAATGTTTGAGATTTCATCAATTTTGTATCTAGATTCATGTTGAATAAATTGGTCTATGGCTTGTATAACAAAATTGGTGATGGGTTTGTGGTCTCTAGGGATGTCCTCATATATTCCTTGGTTCAATTTCACGTCTTGAACATTCTATTGAAAACCCCTAATTTTGGTATAAACACTAGAAATGGGAATTCGGGGCTTTTGTCCAATTGGTGGTCAATCATTTAAATTGAGTTAAAATTCATGCGATTGAACAAAATTGGTGTAGATTGGATGCATTGGTCGCATTGGTCATATGAAATGAATTTTGATGCATCATGAGTTACATGTCACATTATTGAATCAAGAACATTATGGAATTTGAATGATGACCCATGTGTTGAACCATTTTCCTTGCCTAGGAAATGTGTTATGCTAGAACAAATTCACTTGAATGATAATAAATGGAATGATGTGACATGATAACCTTGGCTCGGTGTGGTAACAATGATAAGGGATTAATATATTTATATACGGGAATGGACTTGGCTAGATGATTCTTGGGATGCTCGCTCCATCCACGATATTGTGCAAAATGGGGGTGACGTTAACCCTCCCAATGGTCTTTGGAAATGACGGAAAGGAATGGTTAGTAAATTGGCCGACTACTATATCAATCCTACCCTACCAACGTTACACCGCGGAAATATAATAAATGGAAACTTTGGATAACATGGAAGGAACTTGACTAGATGCTTCCATGGCGTATACACTGTGTGATACATATGGATTCAATGTAAATGAGAATGTGTACTCTGGAAAGAAAATAACAACTCATATGTATGCTCATTTCAGATACTTAGCATAATAGTCCATTATTGGTAGAGTTTGCATATGGATAGCTTGATTGGGTTCATATGGTAGTTTTCGAAGCATTGTCTATCTTGTTAGTCTTGTACATTGTCATACATTGTATGCTGGACATTCACACACGAGTCCACAACAGTCTTGGACATGCTAGATGTTAGGTATTTCCTACTTTGGCATGACATGCTCTTCTTTTTATCTCCACAGGTATTGATCCCTCCCTTGGAGGACTTGATGCATAACGAGCTTTCAGAAAGTTTTTGAAGAAGCCCCTTTTTATATTTTATGCTCTTTTAGGCTCCTTTGAGCTTGTAATAGTTTAGGTAGTTTTGTAACCTAAACTAGTACCTCTCTGTCTCTCTGCACTATTGTATAGTTGTACTTCTTTTCTCTTTATCATTCATGTTGGGATTTTCATGTTTTTGTGAATGGGTTTATCTATGATACTTAGTTATCTTCTTTATTAATCTAATATAAAAAACAAATGGTTTGAAAATCTAGGGCATGACATGAATGTTCTACATTCACGACATTACGCAATGGGGGTTTGACTATACCCTCCTGTCGAGTCGGGTAATACTAGGAATATCACAGTTAGTACGTTCACGAGCTCCTAGCATAGAACAAGCCTAAACTCTATATAAATTGTGGTAACCTGTTTCTGCCGAATAGACTCCTTCGTTTTCTAACCTCCGGATGTGAGGGGTCGGTTCTGGCCGACGGCTTGAGTGGTCCCTGCAAATAAATAAATGGGTCCTCCTGCTTGGCTCCTATAAAACGAAGGTTAGTGCCCGCCGGTCGGTTTTGACCAACGGGGCCTCCGATGCTTAGGTTTGTAACTGTTTGAGAAGAGGCAAAGAAAACAAGAAGAGGTCGGACGGTAGCAGTCGGGGATCAAAAGTCTGGATTGATCACTCAATCCCATGAACAGTACCCACGGGAGGTATTTATAGATAAACATTGACTTGGGGCTCAAGACTGTTGAGTGTGACGTACGTCGAGGGCCCCTTAGTGGGCCTAGACGGTTGGTGGACCGGGTTAGGTCGTACGGATGGGGCATCACGACGGATCCCCCACGATAGTGACAGGAGGGAAGACCTCAGGGTGGTCCGGTCCGTTCGGAAGCAGGATGCGAGTGGCGAAGGGAATCGCCGAGCGGTTGTTGTTCGGTAGCTGGCTGGTCAGCTGTATTGCGGATCCTTCGGTCCGGACGGCTTCTATAATGAGCGTGGATCCTCCGATCCGGATAATAACCGAAGCGCAGGGGGTTTCCTCCCAGGCCATGGGTCCGGTCCCCACAATAGCCCCTCAATCTTTCCCAAATTTTTGGAAAAGATTGAAATAGGTCTACCGGACGCCATGCTCCGGGAGGCAAGTTATTTTAATTTTTTCTGGCGTCATCCATTGCGTCACCTGGCGGGGGTCAGAGAGTTAGTGGTCACCACGTGTCGCGCTCCGATTCGCGGGTCAAACTGACCGCCTCGGAACGGGCACAAAAATAATTAAGGCTTGCAGCTGTGTCCCGTACCTAGGGGGAATCTATAAATAGGCATGTTCTGCATGACCTTCGGTACTCTGCTCTGTGCGTAAGAAGCCTCCAGAGAGCTTCATATCCTTCGGCAACGGCATTACCCTGTTTGTCATAGATCAGATAGTCGACTTGTCTTCTTCGTCGTCATTTTCTGAGTTGGACCCTTTGTTCCAGCCGACTCCTATGGAGCTTACTCCTGAAGTTAGCTCGAAGAAATCGTCTCCTGCCAGAGACATTACGCCCAGAGCGTCATTCTCGAGACAGCCTCCGGGCAGTGGCCGAGGCAACATTGTTCGGCACTTCTCTTATGAGGCTGAACCCACATATGTGGCCCTGGGGGGACGGTCGGCCAGTGTTTTAAGAGGGTCGCGGAGGAGAGCCAGGGACGAGGCCTGACCCTATCTTCGTTACTTTAGGAGGGGAATTACTGAGTTTGAAGAGTTTCTCCATCGGTACGAGATCCCGAACACGGTAACTTGTGCGGAGGTTGGGTCGCTGGTTACATACGCAGAGGATCATATCACAGTACCATTGATGGCCGTGACCGAAGGCCAGCTGAAGTTCCCTCTTTCTCCATTCATCCGGGGTTTTTTACATGCATTTCAAATTGCGCCAAACCAGTTGTCGGTGAACTGCTACCGGACCATAAGTTGCATCCAGGTTCTATGTGTCTGGTATGATCTCGAATTCCTGTCGCCGGACCTTATGGGCTTGTTTTCATTATCTCGCAACCGTTCTTCTGGCCGGTACTTCTTCACTCCTCAGAAGCCCTATGGCGACATTTTTATGAGGCTTCCAGATTCAGAGAAATGGGGGAACATCTTTCTTCAGGTTTTTGGTGAGTACAGCTTCCGTCCGGATGAGGATCACCGAAACCCTATCCCAATTAAAGAAGGGAGGCCTGACGTGTCAGTAATATCCAAACACTTGAGATCCACAGCGTCGCTTGCCCGCATCGCGGCCCTTGTCAGATGTGATGATAGTGTTGCTCCTACCCTGCTGGGATACGAACCAATGTACAATAGCTTTCTTGAAGACCGGAAAGCAAGAGGGAAGAGGAAGCTGGGACAACATCCGGAAGCACCAGCCCCTGTCCGGAGGCATATGACCGTCTTGGAGTACTTTGAACAGATGGAGGCTCCCGGAGGACCAATATAGGAACTGCCAGAGACGACTGTGGATGGGATACCTGCGCATGCTAGGGTTGCCGATGTGCCAGAGGATGCCCCTGCCGGAAGTCAACCGAAGCTCGTCCCCGTGAAGAAAGAGTATGAAGATGAGGAGGTTACGGAGGGCATGACATATACACTCCGGCCTCCACCGCGGCCATTCATCCCAAGACCTCCCGAGCCATGGGCCCCTAATTTCAGAAGGGTCGACAGTAGGGTTGTTCTCATAACGGACGGTGTTACCGTTGATCCGAAGATTTCATACCCTTTACTCCGGGCACTGCAACTTCCGATTGATATGAATGCTATGCAGACCTCGATTGAGGATATGTACGATCACGCTGGCTCAAGTCTTATAAAGGTACCCCTTATTTTCTATTTGTCGGGTCTCTGATGATAACTGTTATTCTGATAATCCTTTGTGAAACCGTAGGCCTGCCAAAGCCTCTCAGGTTTGTACAAAACCAGTCAAAAGATACTCCGGTCATCGTACAAATGGGTCAGTCACGTGGACCAGATGGGGGTCAAGCTGAAGGAGACGGAGGCCGAAAGAAACTATTTTCGTCAGGAACTTGAGGAGATGACGAAGCGGAAGGACCGGTTGAAGGCGAGGCTTGATGTTGGTCCAAGTAACGCTCCCCAAGCTGGGGGAGTTAGCCAGGAGGAGTTGGAGAAGGCAGTGGCCAAAGCCGACGAGAAAGCTTACATTGAGGTCCACAAGGCTGTCAGGGAGGTTTATAGTGAGGAGATGGAGGAGGTGTGACCAAAAGCTCACGAGATCGGCTTCAGGGGAGGCTATAGCATGGACTTCCATGAAGCCTGGAAGATGGCACTGGACACAGATGGGATCCCTGTAGACTCTCCCTTTTCGGATAAACGTAGTTGTGCCTGAGCACACAGTCCCTCCGCTAGAATTCCCGGACGATTATTTTCCGACTGCCCAGCCATCTGATGCTCCTGTAGTGGCACCGGAGAATCCGGTTGCTGATATGCCGGAGGGGTCAGCTGTGGACTTGCCAGAGGGAGCTTCCCAGAACATACCAGGAATTGTTACAACTGGTTTGCCGGAGGGAGTTCTGGTTGTTGTGCCGGAGGCTACCCGTTCGGCACAATTATAGTGTCGCTTTCTTGTATTTATCCTATACACAACCTGTATTGTACTATAGTTATGAGAAAATGTTATTTGATGTTACCTCATTTCTATCGGCGTGTATGAGAAAATAATGATTTTAGAAGTAGATCCGGGGAAAGCGTAGGTCTCTCGCCGGAGGGCAATAAATGGTTTGATTATGAATGTCCGGTTGGGTGTTGATAAAATTTGATTGCCGACAGATCGGTCGGATAAATGACAGCCTTATAAAGAGGGAAATAGCCCCAGGCTACTGTTAGTTGCCCATATTAGCCTCAGATGAGAGTGATAGTCTGGATTGTAGCCGGGCACATAATAAAAGTCCCAGATAAGTGTGGGCGTCCGAATAGAATATAAAAGAATCCCGTGATGCAGAATCGTCCGGATTGATCCTGGATATGTGCATAAGATAGCTCCCTCAATAACGGGAAGCGTATGGATTGATGAGAAGATAGCCTTGAGCCATAGGATGGCCGGCAGGTTATAACCGAGTCAAGACACACACCTGCTGGAGCCATACTGATAAATGAAATGCCTAGAACCATAGGGTGGACGGCAGGTTATGACGCAGTCCGAAGCTAGCGCCCGCCGGAGCCACGATCTTTATTGCAGCGACCCGGCAAAGCCAGACGGTCGGTCTTTGGGTTGGATAGACAACTCAGAGCCACAGTGATGGATGGTCGGGTTATAACCGAGTCAAAGCTCGCATCCGTCGGAGCGATGGTGATGGACGACAGGTTATGACCCAGCCCGAAGCTAGTGCCTGCCGGAGCCATGGTGATGGATGAATTGCCCAGAGCCATAGGGTGGATGACAGGTTATGACCCAGCCTGAAGCTAGCGCCTGCTGGAGCCACGGTCTTCATTGCAGCGACCCGACAAAGCTAGAAGGTCGGTCTTCGGGATAAATAGACAACTCAGAGCCATGGTGATGGACGGTCGGGTTATAACCGAGTCAAAGCTTGCGCTTGCCAGAGCCATGGTGATGGACGACAGGTTATGACCCAGCCCGAAGCTAGCGCTTACCGAAGCCACGGTCTTCATTGTAGAGACCCGACAAAGCCAGACGGTCGGTCTTCGGGATGGATAGACAACTCAGAGCCATGGTGATGGACGGTCGGGTTATAACCAAGTCAAAGATCGCACCCGCCGGAATCATGGTGATGGACGGTAGGTTATGACCTAGCCCGACGCTAGCGCCTGCCGGAGCCATGGTGACGGATGAATTTCCCAGAGCCATAGGGTGGACGGCAGGTTATGACCCAGCCCGAAGCTAGCGCATGCCGTAGCCATGATCTTCATTACAGCGAC
>NMUG010007459.1:0-12062 GCA_002855965.1 Monotropa hypopitys
TGCTCAACTTGACGAATTCAAGGAGAAGAATATATTTTCAATTTACATCTCAATCTTGGAAAAACAAGGGAGGCACAAAATAGTTTTCTGCATCTTCTCACCTCGGCGAAACAAGGGAGTCGCGTTCAATTATTATTATTAAAGATTAGTTAGGTTTTGGCTTTTGTTCCGAGGTAGAAACTCCTTAACTAAACTAACCGTACGTCCTCAGAATTCCCCAACCTTATGGAGGGCTCCAGTGGACCCCCATTGCACAATATAGTGAGTGTTGAGACACTTAGGGAACAAAATTCATGTATAATAATTATAGCCAACCCAACGTCTCTATCATATCTTAGCCAATTAAAACCGTTGATTTGATTCTTTCATTCAAAAATCAAGGATTAGGGCATCCATATCTCCTAATCACCATAATTGACAAAAACATGATTTTCTTTCAAATTGATTTCCAATTTTGTTAATTCAAGTGTCCATGGGATCATAGGACTACTTTCCAACAACCAATTTCAATGTTTGACTATTTAATTTCAAAATCCCCAATTGAATCGAACTAGGGTTTTCATCAAAATTAGGGATTTTGCAAATCAATAAGGGGATCTTGAAATTAACATGGTGGGGAGTCAATTGACATCCTTAGGAGTATAAGCCCTCAAGTAATGTGGGGATAAATCAACCCAACAACCCTAACTACGAAAATATCCTCATTCGACAAAATATAGATAGGGGAAGGGTGAATACCAACTAAGGAGACAATAGGAGAGAATACTCTACCTTGAATGTGTATACAATACTTACAACCCTGGGTGAGGGATCTTGGGAGAGGTAGGATCTTTTGCACATCAATGGAAAGAGCAAGACGTCCTCTACGTGCTTAATACTTAAGGTTTCTTCAAAATCTCAATCCAAATCCTTGGATTGAAGAGAGAAGTGAGAGGATTTGAAAGAAGAAAAGAGTTGGGAGGTAGAGAGAGATATGGAGTGTTCTAGATGAATTCTAAGTCCCAACACGTATATAGGTTAAGTTAAAATGTAAGGGAAAAGACCAAAGTGCCCCGGAAAGCTTCCCTAGAATTTCTGACAACGGCCCCAGATACCGATATCCCAAAAGCTATAATACCGGTATTATAGCTCTCTAGAAGATACTCCTGCCTCAGAAACTGGTATCCCAGGAGGCTCATGATACCAAAAATCTGTGATACCGGTATCATGGAAATCCATGATACCGATATTTGGGCTCTCTGGTCGAGCACCATGAGTAAGCCTCAAAAGGTGAGAGGAGTGTTTTGGACCTAACTTCTTTGTACGAATTCCGATTTGAACGATTCAAGTGGCATTGGATTTACAATTGAGTTCTTTACGACATTCTAGGATCAACAACATCCACATTCAAGAGAATATTTTGAGATTAAAATCAATCATAATCCATAGAATAGAATTAAAAATTCTAAATTCGATTCAACAAATTCTCAACCATTACAACTACAATTGTTAAGCCAATCTCTTAATGATGCTCCTCTAATACTGAAAAGGGTTTTATAAAATGCATTAGCTTTAGGCTAGAGTGAATACAAAACATGCCAGATTTACTAGTTTCATGGACAACCAATTTTCTTACAAAACAAAGCAGTTTAGTAATTATAATAGCAGTAGCTCAATAGCCTCAAGTGTATAGTTATTGGCCCTCCAGACCGCATCGGACTTTTCGGCATCTTTCATACATGATCCTGCAACAAATGCATATTGATGGCATTCAAGCATTCATGCCAATGATAATCGGACTGTCCAATAGTCAAGCCAATCAATTATAACCTCCACGGTACCAGAACATAGGGGAGTTACCCCGCATAAATAGATAGTGGCGTGATATCACCCAATAACCGCATGGCAATGATCCCACCATTATAGCCAATCCCTGACTGTATGGTATATGATCCTGCCCCCAACACCGGGCACAATTGCTTATGACCGTATCTTGGTTATATCATGTCCGTGCCGACGAGTCAGAGAAAATATTTACCGTTTTGTTTGCTCATGCATAAATTTAGTTTTACATGCTCTTTTCTTTTCTTTTCAAGATTCTCAATATAATAGCATTTAGGCTCAGTATCCATAACAATATCTTTGACAAAATAGAGTGAGCAAGTATGAATAGTACGAGTAAGTAAGGCTTATAGAGATTCACCTTTCTAGTATGGATTCCTGCTTTTGAATTTCTTTCTTACAACCTCAAATCTGCCATAAATACCATAAAAGGCCATTTTTTGTTTTGTCGGACCACTAAGGTTTCTTCCGAGCTGTGCTTCCAAATTAAGCCTTGGCCAGATAGCCCCAGGCTCCACTGGATGGGCTCTTTAAGGTTATTGGTTAGCATAATAGGCCAGAGGCCTTACTGGCCGAACAATAGCAGTAGGTGCCGAGCATTTTAAACACCTCTGGGCTGTAAAGAGCATTCTATCGGACTGGCAAGTTGCCGGATAGTCAACATATTCTTTTATGGTGTGTTGGCAGTGCAGAAAACATTTGTTTTGGACAGTTAAGTGGTCGAAATGGTTTTGGACATGCTTGTATTGGGTTGGGGCCAATTGCCCGAGCAGTTGAGTGTTCAGCCGAGCTCAGAGAGCTCTGGGTCTTAAAGAATTAACACTCCTTTCTGTCGAGCACAAGTGCTCCGGCTACTGGGAGGTCGACAGTACTTAAGAGATAATTTAATGATGTTCTACAGAGGTCCGGTCATGTTGCCGAGCTCAATGAAGCTCAACCGGACAGTTTAGAGGACAATCCGGACTGTCATGGCTAAATTTAGAACACTAAGTATTTTATTTAAGGATGGCTAAGCCATACTAAAGCTTTGCCGAACAGAACTGTTAAAGTCTGGGGTGCTCAGGTTACTTGGAAAAGCCTAAGGAAGGCTGTCGAGATGATTTTAGTGCGGCAAGGTCCTTCGGTGGACTTGCCGAGCAGAGTGTGAGACAATAGTGGTATTTTTGAACAACAGAAGTATGACAGGACCTTTTGTTAAGTTTTCAGGTGCATTAATAATATGTCTGGAGGTTTTAGAGATTACCTTTGCTAGAGGATGAAGCTGCTGAGTTTCCAACGAAATGGATGAGCTGATTATTGTTCGAGAATGTTGGTTTGGACAGTGAAGGTCTGTCGGTCAAGAGTGGTCCAGAGACTGAGATTTGCTGACTGGTTACGGTTTAGTTGGAGGGGTGTTTTGGAGTTTGGCTAAGTGTTTGTTGAACACTTCAAACTTTCCAAAGGATAGGTTTCTCTCTCTAGAATTGCTTTGAATGCAAGAAAGGGTTTGGTGTGAGGATTGAATGTTGGGATGGGTTTATTTATAGCAATTTGGGAGGTCTGGGCTGCATTTAATGCCTGGATTGACATTTCCCTGCTTTTGTCGAGCAACCATGCCTTGTGGGGGTGGCTTGCACTCTAACTCCTGCTCTGACCGATAGGCCTAATCTGGATCAGGACTCCTGGCACAACAACTCCCTAAATCATGGCAGGACCAACCGTGCGGGACAATAAGAATTAATGGCTGACTTTCCCCGTTAGTATGAGCTATCAGTCCGGATGGGACTTGACCTTTCAGCTCGGTAAAGCTACTGTCGCATTAATCACTGGCCAATCATTGACCGGATCAAGCTGGACCAACCCGACTAACCTGAATCGACCCGCAGCTCTTTAGTGAGATCTCAATTGGGTTTCTAACTTTCTGATTCTTTCAATTTGACCCCCAAATGTTTATTTCTTGACTTCTTTTGCCTCTTTAACTTATTCCTAAGCCCAATTTGACTTTTATTTTTAATTCATATCATCTCCAAATATTATAAACTTTATTTTAGTTATTTAAATTCCTGTTTTCTGGGATGGGACCTCACAGTTGTTTCTCAAACTCTTACCAAGATCATTTTATACTTACTTTTAGAACAAGGTTTTACCCTTGTAGTGGATAGGTTGGAGATCACCCTTGAAGGTCCTCATAGTTAGGTTGAAGGCCACCATCGAAGGTCCTTGGTTGTAACGGTTGGAGACCATCCTTGAAGGTGCTCAAAATATTGTAATCGGGAATCACGTTTGGTGATTACCTTATTATAGTGGAATCCTTCACAAGTTGTGGGGGAAGTGGATGTAGGCAGGGAAGAGACACAACCCTATAGAACCACTAGATATCTTGTGCACTTGTCTCTTTCTCTCTATCTCTTTTATTTTATTCCTGCATTTTCGTTTCTGTGATTATATATATTGTTGTATCAAAAAGTATTTTTTGATCCTAGTTCTAGAAATAATCTCAAAGCCGGAAACCTCAACCTTTGGCGTATTGCAATAATATAGGGGTAACGCAAGGTACTTGTGATTGGATCTTGAACCACGATCATAAATCATATTTTTGATATAGTTTTATTTATTATTTCTTGTGTTGCAAGTTAGTAAATAAATTTTTTATTTGGTCATTGTGGTAACCGAACCATACATGGCCTACGGGCTGGATCAAGGAGCAAACCCGTCGGGGGCAGGCCCAACATGGGCTGGATGTGTTGGTTGGACCAATTGATGAGCTACCGACCCAACATGCATTTAGGTTGCATGGCAGTACAGTACTACGGTAACCCGGGGGTTACCATGTACCGGACCATTGGTCAGGACAAGGAAGGGGCTACGGCCCGGACAGATCCATTATAGTACGGCCTAATTGGTCTCCGGACCACGGCCCTACGGGCAGGATACGGAGTATCAGAACATCTTACCTTTGGACAGATTACCACCGGATCATGCATGTGAGGCTTGTATTGTGTTATAAGTTCATTAATAAATAATAATTGAGGATTAAAATAAATTGTTGGGTTTAAAGAAATGATTAAGAAATGTTGGGAATTTTTATGGAATTTTGTGGGATTTTTAAAGGCATAAGTGTTAAAAACAAATCTGATTGAAAGTTTTAAATTAGTTTTGGGGGGTTAAGTGCAAGAATTGAAATCTATGGAGGAAAGTATAATTTAGGAAGAAAAGTTTGAATTGCTGAGAATAGGTGTCGATGGTGGAGAAACGACGTGTAGAGGATGAATACAAACAAATCATTTATGAAAATTCTATGTTGTGTTGTCGATTCCTTAGTATAGCATGTGGTATTATATTGAGGAGTTGTCGTATGGATTGTTGTGTTGTCATAAAATTAGTAACAAACGTAGACAAGTTATATGTGTATACAACTCAAGAATTTGAGGTATCGACGAAGAATTTAATTGTGAGTGAATAAGTTGGAACTTCTTGTGTAAGAGAGGTGAGAGAGTGGGGAACTCGGTAGAGAGAAAGGAATTGACTCAAGTTGCAGAGAGATGTTGTAGAGGTATGTACGAAGAAGATGATTAGTAGAGGGGCAATAGGAACCCAAGTTGCGACCAAAGTTTTTGATTTTATTTTAGCTGATTAAGGTAAGTTCGATCGAAATTAAATATACAATAGATCTTAAGGTTCTAATTTGAAGCTAATCGGTCAGGATTTGAATGAGTTGCAGAGAATTAGGAAGAAAATGAGCAGAGGTCTGAGAGTGGAGAAGGAAAAAACAATTTGCGGCATAATCTTCTGAATTTCGATTCAACCAATTGAGGTAATATTTTCAAATTCTAATAATGCAGAGTTGTTCTAAATTATTAGTAGAACATGTGGCCAAATTTTGGTAGAAATCAGATATGATTTGATGGGTTAATTCAATCAAAGATCAGTTTAGAGAGAAAACCCAGAAGTTGTAGAGTTAGAATTCGGGTTTTGTGAATTTTCTCAGACACCGGTATCTGGGAAAGCTATGATACTGGTATCCTAGGAAATGAACATGAAACTGATATCTTAGAATGTGTGAAGTTGGTATCCTAGAAATGTTGTGATAACAGTATCCAGGTCTGTTAGGATACTGGTATCCTAAGCTACGATATCCTAGAATGTTCTTGGCCAGAAATCGGTATCCTAGTGATGTTCCTGATATCGGTATCCGGGTTGTTCATGATACCGGTATCTGGTGCTTCGAGAAACAGTGAATTTATGGGAAATTGTAATTTGGGGGTTTTTAATAAAAAGAGCAGTAGGTTATTATTAAGGGAAATTATGAATTCTTATATTAGGCATTTTCTAGGTGTGGAGGAGCCAAGGTGTGTCTTGGAGAAATTCTTCTGCAAGGTGAGTACTCCTATAGATTGTATAAATTAAAGTAGATAATACTTTTATTATTATAAAATGTGGTGTGTTTTGGAAATATTATAAAAGTGAGAAATCCTATGGATCACATATTCATGAAATGAGTTGAAAAGATTTTATAATGGTTTTCAAATGATTTTAAATAAGAAAGGTGTTTTGAGAAAAGGGTGTTGAGAAAAAGGTTGTGGAGTAAAAGGGTGTTTTTGGTGAAGAGTAAAATTAAGAAGAGATTTTATAATATTAAAATGGTGTTTGAGGTGCTTTAATAGCCATGCTATAGATTAGGTGGATCTATGGATCATATGTACAGGTGGTACATATGAGATATGGTGTTATATTATATATATGGTGTGTTCTTACCACTGGAACTGGTGTAGTGACTCTTGGATCATTACTTGTTGCTTATCCGAGAATGTTCCCAGGGTATCAGATCTGACGTGAATGGATAGTCACCGGGCTTTAATGACCCTTGGCTATTAGTGTGCGAATGAGTTAAGGTGTGGTGTGGTGAATTGATCTATTGATCTTTTGAATTACTTGAGTTGGTGTTTCTTTTATGAAATTTATTAAAAGCAATTTAAAGGTGATTTGTGAGGATGGAAAAGGTTTTTTTAGAAATATAAAGAGGTGTATTTCTAAAATGTATTGTGTGAGTGGAAAAAAGTGTTATTGAAAGAGAAATAATTTTTGGTAAGCATTTGAGAAAGGTGTGCGTGTTTTTAAAAGAGATGATGATCCTTAACTATTTCTTCTTTTTTACTTTATGCTTTTTATTTAATTATTCATCAGTCGTCGTCGCTGATACACGCTTGTGTCTTTCTTTTTAGGTGTTCGAAGCTAGAGTCCACAGTCTAGTCTAGCTGCTGAGGTGTTGTAGAGTTGTTAGGGTTATGGAGTCAGTGAGTCTTTTATTTATTCCTTTGATGTATTTGAGAGGATGTTTATCTCTCACTTGAGTCTGCTTTCAGTTTTGTTCAGAGTTGGAGTTGTATCGGGCATGTTGCCCAAGAGTTTTATTTATTTAAGTCTGTATTATCAGAATTGTTTATATCAGCAGAGTTATATAAGTTCAGAGTTTTATTTCAGATGTTGTTTAGTAGTAGTTTAAAGTATGCTGTCAACACGTATCATCCTTGGATAATTGGCTTTACAGTTATCGGGGATGAGGCATGACAGTTTTGGTATCAGAGCATAGGTTTGAGGTTCTGTAGACTAGAGGAGTCGAGTCAACGAGACTGTGGACATAGGGTGTTGGTGAGTGAGGTGAGTTTTAGCAGTCGCTAAAATTTATTTATTATGTGTTGTGTTGACTATAATAGAATTACTGAATGGATAGTCAAAAAGAAATGTCATCTTATATATCAAAGGAAGTTAAGGGTAAGCAGCCTTGGGAATCAAAGAATGAAGTTGGAAATATAGATCGATTTATATCAACTATAGCTAGATATTTAGAGAATCGGGATGAGGATGAAGATTAAGAAATCAGATATTGTTATGTTAAAGCAATTTAAAAGATTGTATACTATAGAATCTGAAGGGTCAAAAGGTGTTAGTTGTGCTAAAATTGGTTAAGGAAAATAGAAAAGTAATTTAAGTCATCTTTCAAAAATATAAAGCAAGGGAATTATACCGTAGCAGAGTATGAATCCAGATTTGAGACCTTATCTCTATATAATGAAGAAATGGTAAATACTAATGCTAAGAGATGTGAGCATTTCAAAAGAGGATTGAATCAAATAATAGTCAGTAGGTTTCCAGAGTTCCGAGAGTTATCATATCTTCATTTGGTGAGCATAGCTAAGAGAGTATAAATGGATTTGCCAGAGTATCAAAAGGTGATAAAGGAAAATAAATCAAGAAAATCAAAAGGCAAAAGGTCGAGCTAACCATCAATAACGTAGAGGATGGGGCAAATATTAGTAATAGCGGAGCAAGGTGATCAGGCTTCACGAGAGGAAGAAGCAGATATGTTTTAAATTTCGGGATGAAATTTAACTTAGGGAGAGTTGTGAGACATGTATTGTACTATAAGGTCATTAATAAATAATAATTGAGGGTTAAAATAATTTGTTTGGTTTAAAGAAATGATTAAGAAATTTTGGGAATATTTATGGAATTTTGTGGGATTTTTAAAGTCATAAGAGTTAAAACAATTTTGATTGAAAGGTTTAAATTAGTTTTGGGGGGTTAAGTGCAAGAATTGAAATCTAAGAAGGAAAGTATAATTTAGGAAGAAAAGTTTGAATTTTTGAGAATAGGTGTCGATGGTGGAGAAACGACGTGTAGAGGATGAATACAAACAAATCATATAAGAAAATTGCATGTTGTGTTGTCGATTCCTTAGCATAGCAGGTGGTATTATGTTGAGGAGGTGTCATATGGATTGTTATTGTTATTCCAATATGCAACCAAGAGGGGGGTGAATTGGTCCAATAAAGAAGTATACTAACTTTTTAATACTTTTTCAAGTAATGAAAATTTTAGACTTAAACTTTTTGTTTTGATCAAATAATAAGATATGAAACCGAAATCGCAGCTAAAAACTATATCAAAATATATTATAATCTTTATTCTAAAATCAATATCAAAATCCTTTCGTTACACCTAAGTTGTTGCAATACGGCAACAGTTGAGGTTTCTGGGATTGTTTTTGTTAGCCCTATGTTTTGATGGTGTATTATTTACACAAATATAGCATTTATAAAATGATTTTAAAATTCCTTGAATTACAGCTTAAATGTTTAAATCCTTATTTAAATCAAGGAATTGTGGTTAATAAGCTTAATCTCTCTATCTCTCTCATATTTAAGTCCAAGAGATTATTTATCATGTTTTAAATCTTTCTAAATTCTCTTAGGACTATTTGAAATTGATTTAAAGTTCCTTAGACTTGTTTTCATCTTTAAAATATTTTTCTAAGGACTTTAAAGTTTATAAGATTTATGATATAAGTTTCGAAAATATTCTCCATGATTTTATTATCAAAAAGGAAACTTATATAAATCATAAATCTTGAATAAAACATTTTTATTATCTTCCCGCGGTCTCATAGGCCTAAATCTCAAAGTTTTCAAATTTTACACTAACCGGTATGGAAACCGGCATACCGCCCGGTATGTCGGCCGGCACACCGGTTCCATACCGGATTTGAGCCAAAATGGGCAGTAGGTTTGGTAAAAACGAAGAAACAATTTTTGTACTAACCGGCACACCGGCCGGTATGCTGGCCGACATACCGGTCCCCTACCGGTTGCCTACCGGCCTTTGTATTTTGGTGCAGATTTGAATTTTAAGTTCAAAAATATTACAACTATGCCCCTGCAATGGTTACAAACGGCTATATTGAGATTGAAGGCTATTTAAAGGATGCCAAAGACTTGGGAAGAGCTCTTACAACTCCTACAAGCCTCCATATATACAAGAAGCTCTCAAAGAACACTCTCTCTCTTTCAAGCTCCAATCTTACACTTTTACATTTGAGGCTCTAAATTGTAGTGGTTGTAGGCATTCATTGTCATATCTCTTAAGCCTACTTTGTAAGAAGAATTTACTTCTCCATTGGTACTTGTATTCCTCATTTATTAAAGTCCAAAGAAGTGGTTCTTTGGCATTGAAGAAGGTGGGAGCCACCTTGAGAAGGAGCTCAAACTTGTAAGGGTTAGACAACTACCCGGAAGTTGTAAAGGATTTGTCAACCACCCGAAGGTTGAATAGATAGTGGAACTCTCACTACATTTGTGAGAGAAGTGGATGTATAGTTGGAGAGTGGATCCTCCAACCGAACCACTATAAAATCCTTGTCTCTCTCTCTCTTTCTCTCTCACTTGTTTTATTTTCTTATCTCTCAAAGCTTACTTAGTTTAATTCTTGTTCATTGTCCAAATTAATATCATAGTTACTTTAGCAATCTAATCATCAAGAACCAACACAAAACCGAAAACCACGACCTCTTGGGACTAGTCCCCCAAGAACCTGTCGTGTAACGAAAGGAGTTGGGTTGGTGCTTTGAATAGATTAGTTATTGAACTAATTGATATTAATCTCTTAGCATCTTGTCTCTTCTATTATCTAGTTCAAATTTGTAGTTAGACTTGTCTTGTTTCAGGTAAATGTTTATTTGCTAGTTATTATTTTTATACCAATTCACCTCCCCCCCCCTCTTGGTTGCTCTTGGACCAACAATTGGTATCAGAGTCGGTCTCTATAAGATTCGACTTAAACGTCTTAGAGAGATCCTATGGTTATTGTAGCAACCACGTCATATGCCGAAGGTCAATCAACCAATAGGCCACCATTGTTCAATGGTACAAATTTTGCCTATTGGAAGAACCACATGAGGATATACATTCAATCTGTTGATTACGATCTTTGGATGACCATTCTTGACGGTCTACATGTTCCAAAGAAAATAGTTGAAGGGGTATCGGTTAGTAAGCCATATTCGGAATGGCTTGCCGGTGATAAGACAAAGGTTGAACAAAATTGCAAATCTATGAACATTCTCTATTGTTCATTAGATGAAAATGAGTACAATAGAACCTCTGAATGTGAATCCGCAAAGGAAATATGGGACAAACTTGTCATAACCGATGAGGGTTCTAGTCAAGTAAAAGAGTCCAAGATTGACATCTTGGTACACTCTTATGAGCTCTTCAAAATGCAAGAAGGAGAGACCATCTCCCAATTATTCTCGCATTTCAATGATATTATCAATGGCCTTAAGGGTCTTGGTAAGAGTTACACCAACTCGGAAATGGAAAGAAAAATACTTAGATCAATGTCTAAGGCTTGGAAAACCAAAGTCGCCATTATTATTCAAACTATGGATTTTTCTATTTGCACTATTGATTCTCTAATGTGTGTGCTAATGATTGAAGAAATGCACTTGAAGCTCAATGAGGAGCCATCTAAGCCAAGGAAGGATATAGCCTTCAAAGCAACAAAGCATGAGGAATCTTCTACCGACTCATCGGAAGATGAGGACATGGCTCTCATTGCTCGGAACTTCAAAAAATACTTGAAGTCAAAAAGAAGCAATTGGAAGAACTTCAAGAAGGATAGAAAGAAAGAAGAAGGGCCTAGAAATCCCATCATATGCTTTGGGTGCAACAAACCCGGGCATGTGCAAGCCAAATTCCCTCAATACAAATCGGGGTACAAAAAGGGATACAAGCAAGCCATGCTTGCCACTTGGAATAATAGTGAAAGCGAAACCGACAATGAAGAAACCAAAGAAGTGGCTAACCTTTGCCTTATGGCCAAGGACTCAAATGAGGTATCTGCATACTTAGAACTTCAAGATTCTTTTGATTCTTTAATCATTGATTTTGAAAAATTAAAAAACAAACATCAAAATGCAAAAAATATTGCAAAGGATTTTTCAAAAGAACTTGGTGTAATTCTTGAGGAAAAGGCCCCACTTGAACTTGAAATAGTTTTATTGAAAGAAACTCACTCCAAAGAGATTTTGAAATTTGAAGAAAATGAAAAGAAATTCAAACTTGAGATTGATGACTTGAAGAAGTCATTCAAACTTGAGATTGATGACTTGAAGATCTCTTTAACAAGGTTGACTCAAGGTCAACACAATTTGGATATTTTACTTAGAAAACAAAAAGTCTCATTTCACAAGGCGGGTTGTGGTTTCAACCCCAACAAGAAAGAAAATTTCTATAAAGACTTATTTTTAGAGAGACCTATTCTTGCTTGCCACTATTGCAACAAGAAAGGTCATGTTTCATCCTCATGTCCCTTGAAAAGAAACTACTTTGGTTCAAACAAGGTAGTAAAACAAATATGGGTACCTAAAAACAAGTCTTTGGATGCTAACCCCAAAGGACCCAAGGTTTGGGTACCAAAGGCTATCT
>NMUG010007460.1:0-12061 GCA_002855965.1 Monotropa hypopitys
CTTTCGAAAATCACTTGTATCTTCTAATTTTTCTACACAACTTGTCTAGTTCTTTTTATACGTGTACAATAGGATATGTTAAATCATTGTACTAAATATATTGGGTCTATATATTGTCTTGAAAACTACTTTTTCTCAATTCTAAAATTTCATGGCAGATTCATACTAAAACGAAAGCATGCATCATATAACATGAAATTTGATAACTTTTATCATGCAACTATGAAATTACCAAATACACATGATAATACATATTAAAATAAACTTGGGGTATGAATTGTTCACCTCAACTTGTTGTTTACGTGCCGGATATGAATATTAGTGACTGGTGCTAATATTGGCGCCTATCGCCAATTTGGTGATTCTCCCGTGTATGGCTCACTCGAAACCTAACACGCAAGTAATATGTCTAAATGCTTAATAATATGTCTCATAACACTATTACCTATCATCTATCAAAATTTTATAGAGATCTAACCCATATTCCCCCTTTCTAAGGTCATAATACTTAATTTCCCAAATCTGGGGAGATTAGATAGTCTGGAAATATGGTTAATTTTGGAGGTCGTCTACAACTTAAACTTAAATTTCTTAAAACATAAACCTTGTAGAGGACAAAAGTTGAGTTGGGTCCTTCAGTCTATATTTATAAAACAAGTTTAGGAAGGCCCTCAAAAACATAAATTACAGAGGTAAAAATCTGCTTTGACTGAAAATCTTGTTTCTTAAAGTATAATCGGTTTGGGTTCTATCTCATACCCCTCCTTGTGATCCCGTGATCACAAGGTCGACCCTCATAGATATGTCTCTAATATACATATTACATATAGATATAAAGATGGTTACCTTAGTTGTTACCCAACCTACGCTTGTGGAAGCGATCTACGCGCATGCAGCACCATCAGCTT
Source organism: Monotropa hypopitys (assembly GCA_002855965.1). Lineage (NCBI taxonomy): Eukaryota > Viridiplantae > Streptophyta > Magnoliopsida > Ericales > Ericaceae > Monotropa > Monotropa hypopitys. The sequence continues at coordinate 909 of NMUG010007460.1, forward strand.
TCTTCTTCTTCCTCCTTCTTCTTGCCCTACTTTCTTGCTTGTATTTTCCTACCACCTAAGCCACGAATTTGGAAGCTAGGGAGATGTTTTTATGGTCTAAGAAGAGTTAGAGATATGGAAAGACAAGGGAAGATCAAATGGAGAATGTAGATACATGTGTATAAAGGTGCTTTAATAATAAGCAGTCATATGGAGTCTTTCCACCTCCTCAAAATTTCAACTCCCTTTACTAAATATACCCCTAAGACTCTTCATACTATAAGCCACGACCAAAGAGGCTTTTGGCCTTTCCCACACTCTCAAAATGGACCCACAACCTATTGCCTTATAGTACATTAGGGATACAACATTTTACCTCTTCCAATTGAACCCCTAGACTTTTAGTAATTGCACATTTGGGTGTATAACTCAAAATTAAGCATATTAACCTTTCCAATTTGGTATTAGATCACTTACTAGATCCGCATAACGATACCTAATATTCACTTGAGGCAAATGATGTGTCGGTCGATATGCTAAAACCTATATCGGTGTATACAGAATTTTCCGTCTCTTTCACATTAACCCCAAAACTCTTAGAAATCTTACTTTTGGATTCAAACCTAATAATTAGGTTCCAAATATTGCTAAATTAGTCTAATCACACTTGAATAATGGCTCTATGGTAGCTCGAGGACGGAATGTCACAGTTATTAGAGGTTCTTTAAGTGTATTAGGGTTAGATAATCATTGTGTAGCCTCCATATCAAACATCTAACCTAGAGAGAAGGCTATAGAGAGAAAGGGGAGATTTGCTTGGGTTTTTGGTGATTCAAGTGTTCAAGAACGATCCAAAGGCAGTTTCGTGAAATTTGAAGCGCGTAGATCACCATATAAGGTATGGATGGTGGGGGATAGTTTCCTTGCTTTTGTTTTTCCTTTATTTCAAGTCTAGGGTTCCATGGATAAGAACTTGAATTCGATTTCCTTCTTGCGTTTGGGTACGTTTGTGGATAGTATGGATGGGATCTGTCATATTCTTCATTTTTTGATGATTTTTCTAAGGGAAACATAATGGAAAATCCATGTTTTAATTTAGGGATTTTGGGTATGACTCCATGGTTGTGTATGCGTGTTCATGGTGTCAAGATTCATGGAAAATGTTTAAGCGAACTTATATGTATATACGGGTTTTGGTGTATGGTGTGTATATATGAATGTGTGTGGGTGAGAATTGCATATTCATCGAAATTTATGGTAGATTTGCACGATTAGTCGTGAATTTGTTGTGTGTGTGTTTGGGAGTGTGTAAATCATATTGAGAATGGGTATCATGGTGTTCATTCGTGCTTGGGGTTCGGTCCCTTTGTTGAAGCTTCACATATTTATGCATAGGACGTTAATTGGAAAGTGTGGGTATGCATGGTGGGTATAGGAAATTCATAGATCCATCGGGTTTTATTTTCTAACCCTCGTATTTCCTATGAATTGTTCAATATTGTTCGTTATATTATATGAACGAGATTAATGATAGGGAAAAAACGGTGAACCGAGGAGCACCAGAATCATACTCGGTGACATCCTCTTATAAGGCCAAGGTGAGTGTATGAGGTATTTAATTTCAATTGTGCATTGTTCTTTGAATTGTTAAAGGTGACCTTCGGGTATATATAAAGGTGGCCTATAGGCAAATAGGCAAACTACCAAAAGGTGACAGGAGACGCCCTAATCCTATCAAAGGTGGGCTTCGGCCAAATTAAAAGTGGGCTACGGCCAAAATCTTTTAAAGGTGAGCTTCGTCCAAAATCATTTTTAAGGTGGGCGGCCAACCATTTTTCAAATGTGGGCTTCGGCCAATGAGTTTTAAAGGGGCTACGACCAAAGTTTTTGAGAAACCCCTTATTACTTTGGAACTTAAAATTTTATATCTCACACTCTGGTTTCCTTGTTTTCGAAATCACGTAGCAGGGTTAGTGGTCCAATACGAAACATTGAGGGAATTGCATGGCTTGGCTTGGATGATGTTATTGGAGGAGTTTGCATGTCGTAGATAGCTCTTCATTTATATATTTCAGTTTATCACACATTTGGGATTACTTATGGCTTGATGTTTAGAGTAGTAAGTTGGTATTATGGTTCTGAGAAATTCTAATTTGGATACTTGAGTTACTTTAATGCAAGTCCTGAGGTATTGTTTCTTTTAATTCTGTTTTGTACGTCTATGTTTAGAGGCATGGACAGTAGTATATGTTGAGGATGATAGAGTGTTTGAGAAAATGAAAAAAAAATTATTCCCGTGATATTTGGGTTTTATTGGAATGAGGTGTGACAGCTTGGTATCAGAGCTTCAGGTTATAGGTTCTTAGATGGGCATATAATTTAAAGTGATAAGGTGTTTTGAGGTGAGAGTTTTATGGTGTTGTATAGAGGCATTTCTGGGACTATTATGTGTCTTTTGATATGTGTTTCCAGAAGAGTTGCCAGGGATAGTACCCGATAGGGATATTGAGTTTACGGTGGAGTTGGTACCAGACACTAGTCCTATTTCTATTGCTCCTTATAGTATGGCGCCCACAGAACTTTGTGAATTGAAAATTCAATTGAGGGAGTTGATTGACAAGGGTTTTATGAGACCTAGTGTTTCTCTATGAGGAGCACTTGTTTTATTCGTAAAAAAGAGAGATGGGTCAATGAGAATGTGCATTGACTATAGGCAGTTGAATAAGGTGACGGTGAGGAACAAATAACCATTACCTAGGATTGATGACCTTTTTGATCGATTGCAAAGGGCTTCGGTATTTTCCAAAATTGATTTGAGGTCGGGCTATCACCAGTTGAAAGTGAGGGATTGTGATGTGTCTAAAACTGCTTTGAGAACGAGATATGGTCATTATGAGTTCCTTGTTATGTCGTTTAGGATGACAAATGCACCAGCAATATTTATGGATTTGATGAATAGGGTCTTCCAAGCGTATCTAGATTCCTTTGTAATTGTCTTTATTGACGAATTTTGGTGTATTCTCGGTCGAGAGAAGAACATGAACATCATTTGATGTTGGTTTTGCAAAAGTTGAGAGAAAAGCAGTTGTTTGGGAAATTGAGCAAATGTGAATTTTGGTTAGACCGTGTGTTGTTTTTTGGGTCACGTGATTTCCAGTGAGGGCATTTGTGTTGATCCAAAGAAAATTGAGGCCGTAGTAAATTGGAAGAGACCAACTAATGTATCGGAGATCTGTAGCTTCTTAGGATTAGCAGGCTACTATCAAAGGTTATTGAGGGTTTTTCATCTATAGCCATATCGATAATTATTTTAGCTAAGAAGGGGGTAAAATTTGAGTGGTCGGATGAATGTGAGCATAGTTTCTTGGAGCTGAAAAAGAGGTTAGTGTATGCGCCGGTATTACAGATTCCGAAGGGTATTGAGGGTTTGGTGATCTATAGTGATGCGTCCCTTCAGGATTTGGGTTGTGTATTGATGCAGAGGCAGGGTTATCACTTATACGTCTAGACAGTTGAAAAACCAAGAGAAAAAATTATCTTACCCATGACCTTGAGCTAGTGGCAGTTGTGTTTGCATTCAAACTTTGGAGACATTACCTTTATGGAGTTACTTGTGAGATATTTACTGATCATCAGAGTCTGAAATACCTATTTACCCAGAAAGAGTTGAACATGAGACAACGTAGATAGATGGAGATGATTAAGGGCTATGATTGTAACATTCACTATCATCCTGGAAAAGCCAATGTAGGGAAGAACACTGGAAGCTTGGTCAGAGCGATTGAATACCGATATCATGGTTGGAAAGATATCGATACCTAGGTAGGCAAGATATCAATATCTGGGTAGGCAAGATATCGATATCATGTCTGATTGTCCTTATGGAATTTTGGTCAGAGTGTTGTGATATCGATACTTGGTCATGCACAGGTACCGATATCTGGGTTTGCGGCAAAAAAAATTCTGGACTTCATGTTTTAAGTATATTTGAGGGCATTTTGGTCATTGTTATGGGTTAAGATGGTTATTAGAGGTTCCTTAAGTGTATTAGGGTTAGATAATCATTGTGTAGCCTCCATATCACACATCTAACCTAGAGAGAATGCTAGAGAGAGAAAGGGGAGATTTGCTTGGGTTCTTGGTGATTCAAGTGTTCGGGAACGATCCGAAGGCGGTTTCGTGAAATTTGAAGCACATAGATCATCGTGCAAGGTATGGATGGTAGGGGATGGTTTCCCTAGTTTTGTTTTTCCTTTATTTCAAGTCTAGAGTTCCATGGATAAGGACTTGGATTATTGTGGTATCGATTTCCTTCTTGCGTTTGGGTACATTTGTGGATAGTATGGATAAGGTCTGTCATATTCTTCATTATTCCATGATTTTTTCAAGGGAAACATGATGTGAAATCTATGTTTTGATTTAAGGATTTTGTGTATGAATCCATGGCTGTGTATGTGTTCAGGGTGTAGAGATTAATGGAAAAATTTTAAGCGAACTTACATATATATATGGGTTTTGGTGTATTGTGTGTATATATGCATGGATGTGGGTGAGAATTGCATATTCGTCGAAATTTATGGTAGGTTTGCACGATTAGTCGTGAATTTGTTGTGTATAAATCATATTGAGAATGGGTGTCATGGTGTTCATTCGTGCTTGGGGCTTGGTCCCTTTGTTGAAGCTTCGCATGTTTATGCATAGGACGTTAATTGGAAAGTGTAGGTATGCATGGTGGGAATAGGAAAATTCATAGATCCATTGGGTTTTGTTTTCTAACCCTCATATTTCCTATAAATTGTTCAATATTGTTCGTTATATTGATTGTGTGAGATTGATGACAGGAAAAGAATCGGTGAACCAAGGAACACCAAAATCATAATCGGTGACATTCTCTTAAGAGGCTAAGGTGAGTGTATGAAGTATTTAATTTCAATTGTACATTGTTCTTTGAATTGTTAAAGTTGGCCTTACGGCATGTGTAAGGCTCCAAAAACCAAGAAATTAGACCAAGTTTTTGGACCAATGACTCAATCGAATTGATTTCAGGTTCTATTGTGATGACTCAAATCACTAATAATGTTCAAATCGATAAAATATAACACCCTGCAAAAATTTATCTCAATTGGATATCAATAAGTGCTTAATCCAAACAGTTTTGTATAACACCAGTTTCTGTCAGTTTTCTATGGAACTGTTTGGATCAAAACTTACTTATATCCGGTTGAGATGAATTTTTGAAGGGTGTTATATTTTATTGATTTAAACATTATTAACGATTTGGAGCATCACAATAGAACCCGGAAGTAATTCGATTGAGTCATTGGTCCAAAACTTGGTCTAATTTCTTGGTCTTAGGAGCCTTACCATATATATATATAGAGAGAGAGTGTGAGCTTCCTCTGTAAACCAAAAAGTGTGTGGACTAAATATGGACCACCATTTCTGAATCGAATTTCAACGATCCGAACCGTTCAATGTCTTTAAAACGTGTTGATAAAGGTACTCGCGAGAAACTGTCAAAAAAATGGCCCGGAAGGGCTTCATCTGGACAGTTTTTTCGATTTTTTAAAATAAATAGTCTGTATTAAACTGTCTCGGATGAAGGTCTTCCCAGTATTTTTTTTGACCGTTTTTTGCAGACAAGTTTATAAAAAAATGTATAAACACATTGGACGGTTCAGATCGTGAAAATTTGATCAAGAGCGAAAAAAAGGCTTGGTCCTTATTTAGTCCACACGGATTTGGTCCACACAGGAAGTGCACTATATATATATATATAGTCAAAGGTGGCCTTCGGGCATATATAAAGGTGGCCTATGGGCAAATTGGCAAACTGCCAAAAGATGACAGGGGAGACGTCCTAATCCTATCAAAGGTGAGCTTCGGTCAAATTAAAAGTGGGCTATGGCAAAAATCTTTTTAAGGTGGGTTTTGGTTAAAATCATTTTTAAGGTGGGCATCCACCAACCATTTTTCAAAGGTGGGCTTCGGACAATGAGTTTTTAAAGATGGGCTACGGCCAAAGTTTTTATAAAAAAAATTCTCTGGAACTTGAAATTCTATATCTCACACTCTGGTTTCCTTGTTTTAGAAATCAGGTAGCAGGTTTAGTGGTCCACTGCGAAGCATTGAGGGAATTGCATGGCTTGGCATAGATGAAGTTATTGGAGGAGTTTGCATATCGTAGATAGCTCTTCATTTATATATTTCAGTTTATTGCACATTTGGGATTACTTATGATTTTATGTTTAGAGTAGTAATTTGGTATTATGGTTTTGAGAAATTCTAATTTGGATACTTGAGTTACTTTAATGCAAGTCTTGGGGTATTGTTTCTGTTAATTCTATTTTGTACGTCTATGTTTGGAGGCATGGACAGTAGTATATGTTAAGGATGGTGTTTGAGAAAATAAAAAGAAAGAAAGAAAATTATTCCCGTGATATTTGGGTTTTTTTTGAATGGGGTGTGATAGATACGACGATACGGAAAACCCTAAAAAAGTAAGATACGGGTACGACGGGGATATGTCTGTAGAAATTATATATATTTTTATAATTATTAGTCTTTGTAGTGGGCATAAAAATAAACAAAAAGAAATTTTGAATTTCTAATAGTCTAATACCAAGTATTTAGTACATATTAATTGCTAAGTGTCATTCAAAACAAAGATAGAGTGCATAACTTGCTAACTACATATAATATTTAGTATTTAGTATATACATATTATTATACACAGTAAAAAGAGGCAAAGAATCAGTGAATATATATATTATATATATGTGCATGTAATATATGGAATGTATATTATAACTTATATGTATGTGTGAGTGTCATGTGTGTTATAATAATATATAGTAATGAGTCTTATGATTGTTGACTGTTCAGGGGGAGAGAGAGAGAGAGAGAGAGTATAATTACTAATCAGTAATTGCAATTCGCAAGTGAGAGAGACTAATTGATATAGTGAGGAATCATGTGATACCTGGAGAGTGGAGTTCGAACAAGTATGGAAATCGTCTCGTGAGCAGTCTAGGGTTTTTTCGCCTGATCTAGTCATCTTAGACTCTTTAATCGTATCTCTTTTACAATATATACCATAAATTACAATTTCCCCTTGTATTTATTCCTAAATTTTTTAAAAAACACAATTTCCACCTTGTTGTATCCCGAACGTATCCATACATATCCCAAACGTATCCCATGTGTATCCAAAACATATCCAAAATTAAGACCATTTATTTTAAATACAAGATACTTAACAGCCATATCTGATACATATCGGGGCATATCGGACGCGTATCCATATCCTTGGAGTATCGAATACACAAACGTGACTACTTTCGGAGTATCCGTACTTCAGAGGCCGCGGGAGTGCATGTGATCGTAGGATACCTGCAAAATTGAAGAGAAAGTTCTACTCTATGGCCATAAGGTCATTAATGTTATACGGTACAGAGTGTTTGGAGACTAAAAAGCAACATGTGTGGAAGATGAGTGTCTCTGAAATGCGAATTTTGAGATGAATGTGTGATAAAATTTTGTGAGATAGAATTATAAATGAAAACATTCACGATATGGTAGGAGTAGCGCCGCTGGAAACTAAGATAATAGAAAATAGATTAAGGTTGTTTGGATATGTCTATCGTAGGTCCGTTGACGCAGTAGTTATGAGGAGTGATAGGATTATGATAGATGGTAGCACTAAGGAAAGGGATAGACCTAAATTGACTTTAGAAGCAGTAGTTTGTAAAGATTTAAGTTTATTAGGTATAACGAAACACAATTCACTCAACAGAGCACATTGGAAAAAAGGATTCATGTAGCCGACCCCGATTGATTGGGACTCAAAGCTCAGTTTGGTGTGGTTTGTTTGATGGGTAGTGTTTTTTTTCAATGGAATGACACTGAACTCTGGATTGACCCTAACTTTGGACATTGGGTTGTAGTGTCATAACCTGAATTTTTAAATTATTTTCCGAATTTATTTTATGGCCGTTATCATTATATTCGAGGTTGTATTGAGATCGGGGTCAAATTATGTCGTTCCGGGTGAATTTGGGGCAATTGGGGCCTTAAGTTTGGATTGGGGCAGTGGGCCTGGTTACCGATAACCTAATCAGTGTGGTTATCAATAACCCAGGTGGAACCATTGTTATTTTCAGTAGTTAGGTGGCCATTTCCGATAGTTAGAGTCCGTGAGGGAGAGACGTGAGATGCTGCAACCATTGTTCTAAAAGGCCCCGCTTGGGGCCGCCTATGCGCCAGATGACAGTAGTCCTCCTAGGTGTCGCCTAGGCACTAGGCGATAGTGATTCACTCCGACTAAGATGGAATATCATATATTTAATAACCAAATCAAACCAAACAGATCTTTAATTCACAAATATTATATATTGATGTTATAAAAAAAAATTGCATGCATTATACATTGTTGCATTAAGTAAATATTATTTTCTTAATAAATAAATAATAAATAACTGCTCGGGGCCCTGCCTAGATCTCCGTCTACGTCCCCGCCTAAGCCCCTAGGCGTCCCCCTCAACCGCCCGTCTAGCACCTTTTAGAACATTGGTTGTAGCCTTAATTTTTGGAAATCGGCCTTCTCCCTTCTCTTCATTACCGGTAATCAACATATTCGTTGGGGCCAGTGTGGCCGGCTATCAATAACATGTGTGTGCGCGGTTGTGCGGTTATCAGTAACTAAGAGTTACTTAGGGAATCCATGAATGGGTTACCGATAACCCATTTGGCTAGGGTATCGGTAACCTATACTGAAGAGGTTATGGGTATTTAAGTAAGATTAGGTCGTTTTTAATTCATTTTAGTTACATATTTCTCTCTCTCTAACTACATCTCAGACCTAATCTCTCTCTATCTCCTCCATATCCACCAATCTTCATCTTCTCTCTTCTCTATCTTTCAAGAGAATCGGAATCGGAGTTCCGGGCCTTCTTCAAGACTGTAGATCGTTGTGTGCTCTTCCAATATAGCCGGATTTCAACATCATTCGTAAAGGACTCTCACCTAAGGTTTTCAAAGTCTCTCTCTCTAAGGTAGAGATTTCTATATCTTTAAGATGTATGTGTGTGATTCTTCCTTCTCCCTCCTTATATGCACTTGTTCATGGAGTTATTTTGGTTGTTTCAATTTCTAAAGGTCGTCTTGACTTAGGGTTTACGTATTTTTAAAATTCCTCTTGTGGGAATGTTTATTTGTGTTGGATAACGTCATTGCATACTTCAATTTCATGTTTTACCTTGAAATCGTAAAAATCTCCAATTTTTTTGGAAACCCAGATTTTCCCATTGGTTCATAAATTATGGCTTTTGCCCTTCCCTTTCTCCAATGATCGAATTGAATAGAAATTAATGAAATTGAGTATTAGATATGCATTTTGATGCATTTAATCATATGAATCGCATTGGATATGAATGAAAGTACTCGGTAATCATTGTTAAGATGGAATTGCCCTAATGTCGTAATTGAAATGGTAATTAGAATTAGAATTGGTACAAACATATAAAAGTTGGAATGTTATGAATGGAATTGGTTCGATTACTTTGGGAATTTCATTCACTGGATGGATATCATCCTAGACATTGCGCAATGTGGGTTTGACTGGGCCGTCTCGACTGGTCGGGGTCGGGGAATACGAGAAATATACTAGTAGTTAGTCGATAGACTTCTACCGCAGAAATAACTCAAATGACATTCTGTTACTCCAAACATGATAACGGGAGGAATTATAATATGATATGAAATTGGCTTATAATGTAATTCCTTGAATTCATAACAGTATATTGAAAGGAAATGGAATGGAACAAAATAAAAGAAAATGGAATGGATTGGTACTATTAGAAATGGATCATGGTCATATAAAGCATATAGACTGCTATATCATTCTTGTATGTCTCACTACACGAACACAAGTTCACCACAACCATACGCCTCATTGGATATAGATTTTCCTACTGGACGTAACACTTTCTATTTTTCAGGTACCGAGCCCCAACCATGACGATGAGCATGATTCTGGATGATGGTATTCTCATTATCATTTGAGGGTTTTATTTTATGCAGTAGAAGATTTAGGGAATAAACTTGTAATAGTTAGATTATAGTTTTGAATTTTATTTCAGTTCGTAAGTTTTAACTCGGTTACTTGATTTGATTATGCTTAGTTGATGTGGTTGGTTTGGTTTGCACTATTGGGTATTATCATATGGTGATTAGTTATTTCTCATTTATGCAATGATTTAAAAAATAGTTTAAAAATCCGGGGCATGATAACTTGGCATCAGAGCTTTCGGTTCGAAAACCTAAGACTTTGGGGAGACACTTTGTCTCGGTGGGTTGCATTACATTGCATCGTATGGGCATGAATAATATGTTTGTGTGCATTAACATGATCCACAACATTTAATAAAAGAAAATCCATGTAATGATGATGCCCGAGCAATGTGCTCTATTGTTGTCCATCTTTGGGGACGTTCGACCCTAGTATTGATTATCTTTGAGAATTCAATCTTGTCGTTGATCGTTCTGAGTTCCAATTCCATTCTAGTTTCAGTATTAGATCCAAGCCTTGTTAAATGGATCTTTGTTTGTTACCATGTGGTTAGATTGTTTGATTCTTGTGAATCCATTATGAGGTCTTGTGGTCGAGTTTTAATTCTTGCCGAGTAAGTACAAGATGTGGATCCTGGGAAATCCTTGTTAGAATAATATTTCTAAGTAGTGTTAATTGGTTGTATTTCTTTGTTTTTGGTACTATTGTGTAATAACCCTATTTATAGGGTTCCCTGATGTAATTTCCCTTAGTTAATATAAAAGGGAATGAGTCTTATCTCATAACCCTAATTTTGGCTCCCGACTATTTTTGGCTCTCGAAATGTTCATGGTATCAGAGCAATAGAGATGTCGTGACCCTAGTCCATCCGCCTCCGCTGCTATCAACACCTGCTCTCCCGCTAGCTCCGTCGCCTCCTTTTTTTTCTGCAGTCTCCTTCTCTCCTCCCGACACCTACTCTCCTGCCGACACCCACATCGAATTCCCGGCGTAGCCAGCGCCAACCTCCGCTGGATAACACCATGGCCGTATAGGCGGCGGTCCCGCCGTGCCGCGCCTCCTACTGCCGCCGCACTACCTCTTCCGCCACTATGCCGCCGCTCCA
>NMUG010007461.1:0-12061 GCA_002855965.1 Monotropa hypopitys
TCACCGAACCATTTCTACACAACACCTGTAACGATCTCACATATCAATTCATATTTCGATTGCGTTTTAATCTACTTCGATATACAGTTCTTGCATTCACATTTCAATATGGAGATTAAGACATACCCATTCCCACAGTTGATGCATATATCGATATGTGCCATTTCACATATCGAAGTTTGTCGGCTCTTCCCAGCCAATTTCCAGAGAGCTTAATTTCACATATCGATTGGTTCTTTCATGCACATCGATATGTGATCACCACATGATTACACATATCGATATGTGTACATGTTACACATTTAGGTATAGGTTTAATTTTAAGCCAAGAGCAGTGAACAGTGAGGTTGCATTTCGATATGTGGTTTCTCCTCCACTGCCCACATATCGATATATATGTATATTTTAGGAAATTTCCAGCCTGTAAACCAACACTTTTTAACTCATTTCTAACCCTTTTCATCACACCTTAAACCTTGTTTTCTAAGGTTTTCTTTACCCAATGATCCTATCCACTCATGTAAGTTGTTATAACATGGTAATCCACATGATTTTTGCTTAAAACATAATTAAACTTGCAATAATTTAAATTGCAACGAATTTTCTAAGATAGATGTTACAATCACAGTAGAGAGGTGTAGGAGAACATCGAAGAACATTCAAATCAGAGAGGAGCCAGCGAAGCCAAGTAATCTCAGCAGTAGCCTGAGCCATAACATGATATTCAGCCTCAGCAGTAGAGCGAGCGATGACAGATTGTTTCTTGCTGCTTCAGGATATAAGAGAATCCCCAAGAAAAACACAAATAGTTGATGTAGCGACCATACCAAGTCCGAGGGACCTGTTTGAGGCCATACAAAGCTCGACAAAGGCGACAAAGATACCTAGGATAATGAAATAATCGAGGAGGGTTCATATAAACATCCCCAGTCAGCAAGCCGTTAATATACACATTTTAACATCCATATGATAGAGAGGCCAATGACGAGGAGCAACAGCAATCAGAGTCCGAAGATGTCATTTTGGCAATTGGTGCAAAAGTCTCTTCATAGTCAACGCCATACTCCTGAGAGAACCCTTTTGCTACAAGACGAGCCTTATAGCATTCTAATGTCCCATCAGAGTGAGTTTTAATTTTGAATACCCATTTGTAGCCAACAATGTTTTTATCTTGAGGACAAGGTACCATCTTCTATGTAGAAGTCCTGACAAGAGCATAAAGCTTTTTCTATAGCAATAACCCACTTAGGATCCTGACAGGCCTTCTTATAAGCGGCTCAGAATAAAAATGTATAGAAGATAAAACAGTAGAATAAGAGACCAAAAAATGTGTGTTAGAAAAACCCAACATTTGCACATGACGCATATCACGAAGTGGGTAGCGGTGAGGAGCAGGATCAGAATTCATAGAGGTAGTATGGGCAATGGGAGGTGCTGGTGGTTCTGATGGTCATCGTCGCGAGTAGTCCAGAAGAGGAACAGGAGAAGAGGTGACATCTGAAGTAGATAGGATTTGGAGGAACAATAGATATATACTCGTCACAAGTGATCTCATCCTGAAAGGGATCAATGGATCATAATTCCTGTTTAGAGATAGATGGAGAGGCGGAGGGAAACTGATAATAGGGAAGACTCTCAAGGAAGACTATGTGACAGGAGACAAAAATGCTGAGACATAAGGTCATAAAAACGATAGCCTTTTTGAGTGGTGTTATAGACAAGAAAAACACAAAGAGTAGATCGTACACTGAGTTTAGTACGACTTTCTTTAGAAAGGAGAACAAAACATGCACAACCAAATACTCAAAGAAACGAGTAATTGGGGGTGATAGAAAAGAGTGCCTCATAAGGGATTTTTCCAGACAGAAGTGTAGTGGGCATATGATTGATGAGAATTGTAGCAGTGCGCACTGCTTCTCTCAAAAAATAACTAGGAACAGAGGCAGAGAGAAGAAGAGATCTAGCAGTCTCAAGAAGATGACGATGCTTACGTTCAACACGACCATTTTGAGCAGGAGTGCCACTACAAGAGGACTAGTGTATGGTACCTAGAGATGTCAAGTAATTAGTAAAGGCACCCTTTGTATACTCCCCACCCAAATTAGATCACAGGATTTTGATTGTAGAAGAAAATTGAGTAGTTATCGTGGATTGAAAAGACCGATAAATCTCATATAAATCAGATTTATGTTTCATAAGGTAGACCCATGTGAATCGAGAATAATCATCAACAAAAGAACCATAATAGGATAAGCCGCCTTTCGAAACAATAGGAGAAGGTCTCCAGACGTCAGTATGAACCAGAGAAAAGGGAGAAGTGCATATGGTATTACTTTTGTTAAATAGTAAAACGTTCATTTTTGCAAGTTTACATCCTTGACACTAAAAATATCAATGAAAGACACTTACCCAAAACACGAGACTGAGATAAGGATCGTAAGCGATCAGTTGACAAATGGCCAAACATAGCATGCCAAAGAAAGAAAAGACTGGAAGAGTTATCTAACTGAAATGAGGATAACGCTGTTGGGGTAGAGAAAGTAACAATATGTAAGATCTCCACCCTGTCTCAATCTGCTTCCCTGACTTTCGATCCTGCACACGACAAACAGAAGAAGAAAAAAGAACGTCAAACCATGAAGCATCCAACTGACTAATGGATAGAAGATAACAGAAAATTGAGGAACATAAAGAACATGCGGGAGTGACACAACTGAGGATGCCGTCATAGGAATAGATCCAATAAATACAACAGACAAGGGAGAACCATTGGATGTATGTATAGTCATATGAGAAGATGGAGGGATATAGTTCGCAGTAGAGACAGATGATGTGTCATATGAAACGAAGCACCGGAATCTAGAATCCAAATAGTGGTAGAGATACTTGACAGAGAACCAAGCAAACCCGAGGATTCTAAGGTCATTACTTTAGGTGGAAGAGATATGGAAGAGGAAGTCATCGTCTGCTGAAGCTGAGTCAGTTGAGCACGAATGTCTTTTATCTCAGAAGTGCTATCAGATGTAGTAACTAAAGCTGTAGAAGGATGGAACGGTCCCAAAGATATTTGGGATGATCCCTAGTGTAATACCCTTTCCCTTATTTTAATAAAAGAATTCATTTTATTTATTTGTGGTCTTGCATGATACTGAGCTAGTGCATAATTATATAAGGGTGTAAAGCGATGCACTTTTGAGGAATAAAAGGGATTTTGTTACAAATTTCAAGTTATGGCATGAGAATGCATTCATATGGTTATTAATGGTCTTTGAGTTTATCTTTAGTATGGATAAGTGAAGTTGAGGTTTATATTTGAGGTTTAAAAGCTTTTGTGGATTGGTGTTTGAATAGTATGAATTGTTGTCCGATTTCCCCGTTCTATGGACTGATTTGGTTAGATTGTTTTACAGGAACGGTCTTGACAAATAAGGAAGCCCCGAAAAAATAAGGGCAATTTCATCCTAAGAGACTTCAGTGAGTGTATGGATATGGTATTTTAATTGTACGTTGCATGCGCCTTTTGTTTTGATAAGAAAATTTTACTTTTTTGAAAGGATTCATATTGGCCCTTTAGGCATTTAAAAACAGAAGAGATATATGTATATGTATATTAAAGGCATGCGTGAGACGTATTGCCTGTCTTGGTCTAATCCAAGAGGTGCGTAGGGCGTACCAAGAATACACGTGGGACATGTATTCGTACCGTGAAATGGTACCGGGGACGCTCCAGATGATATTGTGCATAGGATGCACCGTACGTGGGATGCACAAATTATCACCTATAGCGATAATCTATTTTCAGGACATGAGATGCTCAAACAAATATCTTGAAAAAGGCTTCGGTCAAGCTATATATATGTACAAGAATCATGCATGAGATGTAAAATGAGTTTGAAAAGGAGCTTTGGTCCATGAGATTTTAAAGAGGCTTCAACTATGATTTTATACTTGTGTTGGTGCATGGGATGCATATCTATAGTTTTAAAGGAATCGAGTTTGTTAGCTTACGTTTGAGATATATAATTGCCTTGTAACTGGAAGTTAAAATAGTATATTCACACTCTGATTTTCTTGTGTTTGCTTGGAAATCAGGTAGCAGGTTTAGCGGTCCACTACGAAGCATCAATGAGAGTTTTGGCTTGACATGGATGAGAGCATGGAAGAGTTTCATATATTAGATAGCTTCTCTTTTGTTTAGTGCTATTGTTACTTTGGTGGTACTTGTGACTTGATGATTGGATTAACAGGTTTAGTAGATTTGAGTACTGTAAGTTTCAATTGGTACTCATGTTTGTAATTAAATGCAAGTCTTTGAGATATTATTTCGTAAAATCACTGTCTTGTGTCTGTGTAGAAGGAATAGTTATGATATGCACCGAGGTTGATAGTTTAGTTGAGGAAGAAAGAAAGAAAAATTTTTATTTCCGCATTTTTATTTGGGTTTATTGGTCTGAGATGTTACACCTGACATCATTTCTTAGGGCAGTTTTTCTTCTAGTGACATTTCTTACGACAGTAGACACACTTATCGAACTGAAGACATACACTAATAGATTGCATCTGAACAATAGAGATCGGGTTCGAACAACGATCATCAACGGAGAAGGTGATGGACCAGCAAGGAACAACAATAAGAGATCACCAGATCTAAATTCCAGATTGACCAACAAGCAACAATGAACAACAAACATTGATGGATGAGAACAACGACGAGCCTTCCAACAAGCAACAATGAACAACAAACATTGATGGATGAGAACAACGACGAGCCTTCCTTCGTCTGGGTTTGTAAAACCCTATAGATGTGACGAACAATGATCTGGATGAGACCAGAGCGACATTAAAACGATGTTCGACGATGTTCGGCTGAGGCAAGGCGGTGTCTGACGATGGTCGGATGGTAATGGGGAAGACCGACGATGGCCGACTGAGGCCAACCGACGTCCGGCGATGGTTGGATGGTAATGGCGAAGGCTGACGACAGTCGGCTTAGGCAAACCAACGTCCGATGATGGTCGTATGTCGATGTCTATAAAGGATGACGACAATGACAAATGATGGCAATGACAGTGATGGATGGTGACGAGACAATCCTTTTCGGCGGTGGTGACGGCTTCTTGAGAAGATGACTGCTGGAACAGAGAGCGATGATCGTCTTTAGAAAGAGAGAGATGCAAGAGACTCGCCAGAGCCAGAGATGGACGGCGGCGACAACATCGGCGACTGAGGGAGGAACCCTAAATTTATACCCTAATGTGGCTCTGATACCATGTAACTTTTGAGAGGAGAATCTGAATATTGTATTATTGAGTATTGTACATAATACAAAAGAAGAGTACAAATTTATAGGACTACACAACACTTATTTAGGAAAGAACAAATAAAGGAAAACAAAATCAAAGATATCAATTATATATTTACAAGACTTCTAAATGGAAACATAATATCCACATAATATATTCTAAATATATATTAACCAAGGTTATCTAGAACGCAGATCACTACGGTACGAGGAACGGGAACGGGAACGGGAACGCGGATTGCGGCCCCTCCGGATGCGGTACGATAGGGGTAGGCTTTTTCGGATCGCCAATTGTTTATTATAATAATTATTTTGTAAGTATCTAAGTAGTAAATAAGGAAAATTAATTTTTAGTAGATAAGTAGAAAAAGTTATTGTTTTCTTTGCCATGTGAAAGGTTGCAAGCACTGTTTACGAAGGGCCAAAATAAAAAAAGAGGGGGAAAATTTGGAACGCGAAAAATGGCGATCCGGTACGTAAACGATCCGCGTTTGGGAACGCGGATCGCGGGGGGGGGGTAGGCGATTTCGTGTAACAGAGATATTAACTATCTTTAGAATATATGGAATATTCTCACAGGGAGTCCAACATCACTGGGTTCATCGTTTCCTTGCAAACTATCTGCCTTGCATTACCATGGTTCCAGAATTCGAAGCACCCGATCAGACCAATTCGAAGGTGACCACAACTCTTCCCATCATTGAAGGGACGGTCATTGTCCCCAATGTGGCCAGAGGAAGCAAGTCAAGGGATACAATAATTTCAGAAAGGCCCCGAAAGGAACAAAGCTCGAAGGCCTATATCCTATGAAGCACGGACATGGACACGGACACGGACACAAACACGAACACGGATACGAACACAGGATACAGATTTTTTAGAAAAATGGAGACACGGACACGACGGGGACACTACAAATTTTTTACTATTTATATAGAAAATGTATTTTTAATAAGTACATTAATTTAACGAACGAACAATTGATACCCTGAAGCATAAAAAAAGTTATGTTTTAGACACCTATTTACCTGAAAAAAAAACAGAAAGAGAATACAATTAAAGCTACTATTACACATGAAACCAAAAGCGAACAAAAAAAATTACTTGAAGGAACAATAAGCAAATCAATAGCAGAAAAAGTACACGTGGACGACGAACTAGGAGTCTACACACACAACGATCCACACACACATCGACACACACACATGGATATACACACACACATGGATATACACACACACACAGTTGATCGAGAGAGAAGCGAATCAGAGATGCGAAAGAGAGAGGAGAGATTACCGTTCGGTTCGATTAGAGAGCAAGAGAACGAGAGGTTGTTTTGGTCCCCCAGGCGTGTTCTGATCGAGAGAGAGATGTAAATTTGTTTTTAACTAAATATATTATAATATATGACCTTTAAACCAAAAATTTATAAGTTATTACAAAATTACCCTTGAAATTATTAAAGAAATATTGTTTTGGTCCCCGACGTGTCCTACTCCAAAATTAAATAATAAATTATAGGACACGCCAAATGGCATGTCCCATACGTTTTTTGCCGTGTCTCCGGTGTGTCCGTGTCCTCGGAGTCCGACATGCATACGGGGACCCTGAAGGCGTGTCCGTGCTTCCGAGCCTCACTAGAAGATCAGATCGATGAGAAGGATGCAATCATCCCGTCCATCCAAGAGATTGTACTACAGTTGAAGGCAGAGAGATACACGCCTAGAATACGGGCATATCGAGAGAGGCGTTCCAGGTACCAGACTCCTCTCTTGACATGAAGGAGCACCATCGCAGGCGCGTTACTATCAAAGAAAGGCTAGGAGATCATGTCCGACCCAAGGACTCAAAAAAGGAATGTGAGCGGAAGGGCAAAACTATGGCCACCCTGCGAGGCCAGGAGGAGTGGCGAGACGGTGGCAGAGTCCCGACGCTACAACGCCTTGACAACAATACCCATTTGGTTGATTGTTCCAGTGCCACCTGGGAACCGAACTAGGTTAGCAAGAAGACTTCTCATGAAAGCCAATATAAGGCATGAGAAGAAGAGGAAAGACCGACACATAGACGTTACGGGCGAGCATCATGCTTTTTCCCGGTCTCGGTCTCACAACAGGAGTTGTACCAACTGCCCGGAGGATCTCCAAGAGGAGTTGGAAGCAAAGAGGAGGAAGAAAGACCGATCCATCACCTTTCGAGCAGACCAGATCCATGCCCAACTGGTCTCATCACCATTCACTCTAGCCATCGATTCATTTTGACCACCACTGGGCTTCACCGCCCCAAAGTTCAAGAAGTACGAGTTGACTTTGGATGCATACATACACTTGATACACTTCCACCAGATGATGTCACTCTGTATCACTGAAGACGAGATCCTTTGTAAGGTCTCCCCTTCCAAAATCTCGGCCTGATTTGGTTCGACAAGCTCCCGAAGCATCCTATAAGTTGATTCCGGGACCTTTCTCAGGCCTTCCTGGTCCATTTCATGACCAACACGAAACATAAGAATTAAGTGGATGCCCTCATGGTGCTCCAAATAGGAAAGAACGAGATGCTTCGGAAGTATGTCGTCTGGTACTGGGAGGTTTACAATGAGTTTGAGGACTGCTCCTCGAGCGTGGCCATTTTCTCATTCAAGATGGACATGAACCCCAAAGACCGGTTGCTTGAAGACCTAACTCTATCCAGCCCTACAGATATAGACAATCTAATGTCCCAAATGGAGAAGCATTGTCGTCTCGAGGTAGCCCGAACCCAATGACTTTAAGCTGAGCCCAGCATTAGTTCCAAGCCTAGACCAATGAGTGGGAGTATGCACATACAAGTAAACAACATCAAGACCAAAGAGAAAAAGAGACCTCGTCCTCACGAATTCGATGCGAACCGAACCGTTTTTAAACTTCCCATCTATGAGTTGCTCCGGAAGATCAAAAGAGAAGACTTCTTCTGGTATCCTCCCAAAATCACATGGGAACTAAAAGGAAAGAATGCGACAATGCAATGCTCCTACCACCGGAATAGGGGGCATTTGACAACCTGATGCAAGGTCTTCAAGGTCTTCCTTGAAGAACAAGTGGAGACTGAGCATCTCCGGGAGTTCACTGACTGCTCGGCAACCATGCATACAGAGTCAATAATTGAAGAAGTAGACTGCCTCTTGGAAGCCCAAACGATCTGGGAAGTTCATTATCCGACCTGGTTGGCCAACACGGTAGTGATAAAGAAGAAATATGGCAAGTTCAGGGTTTGTGTAGACTACACCAATATGAACGACGTCTGCCCGAAGGACCCGTTCCCTCTCCATCAGATTGACCAACTCGTCGATGCAACGGCAGACCACGCTCGACTCAACTTCATGGATGTATATCGGGGCTACCACTAGAGAGCCATGTACTCGCCCGATGCAAAGAAGATGACTTTCATCTCTCCCAGGGGCTCTATTGCTACCATGTGATGCCCTTTGGTTTTAAAAATGTCGGGGCAACGTGCCAACAAATGGTCACCTCCATGTTTAAGGAACACATCAGAAGGACTATGGAGGCCTACATCGATGATATGGTGGTAAAAGGCAAATATGAGAAGGACCACTTGGCAGACCTACAGGAAATCTTACCGTGCTCAATGAATACTGGCTCAAGCGTAACGCTGAGAAATGTGCCTTTGGTGTTGGATCGAGACGATTTCTTGGCCATCTAGACACGCACTGGGGCATTGAGGCCGATCCAAATCAAATCACTGTGGTCCATAACCTCCAGCCTCCCCGGACCATACAGGAAGTGTAAAAGCTAACTGGGATGGGATGGCTGCAACATTAAACTGGTTCATAACCCGGTCCTCAGACAAGTGCTGCCCATTTTTCAACATTATCAAGAAGTGCGGCCGATGCAGCTTCTAATGACAGAGGAATCAAACAGGGCTTTAGCCGAACTGAAGTAATACCTCACCGAAGCGCCTCTGCTCACCGCAGCATAGGGGCATAAGGAGTTATACATCTACCTGGCTATCTCCCAGCATTCTGTCAGTTCGGTCCTGGTCCGGTAGGATGATCAACATCATATCTCGGTCTACTACTCAATCAAAACTCTCCTGGATAGAGAGACACAGTACCTATCTCTGAAAAAACTAGTTATGGCAATTGTCTCCGCCTCAATGAAGCTAGCACAATACTTCCAGGCCCATACTATTGTGGTCCTGACGGAGTACCCCCTCAAGTCCTTGCTCCGGAAGGCTGACCTTTCTAACCGATTCTCTAAATGGATGATGGAACTGGGCAATTTCAACATCCGACATCAACCCCAGACTGCAATCAAAGCCCAAGTATTGGTAGACTTCGTTGTCGAGTTCTCCCCAAGGAATGCAGAAGTCAGGCCAACCATGGTATTAGAAGAGGAAGTCATTTTGACGCATTCGTGTCAACTGTTCTATGATAATACTTGGAAGATGTTTGTGGACGGTGCATCAAACGACCGAGGCATAGGAGTCGGGATAGTGTTAATATCCCATTGTGGGACGGTCCACGAGCACGCGGTCCGACTGGACTTCTTAGTCTCCAACGACGAGACTGAATATGTGGCCTTGTTGGATAGACTCAAGACATCGGTCGGTCTTGGTACCGAGGAAATTATTGTCTATGGTGATTCTCGGTTGGTGGTAAATCAGTTTACCTAAGAGTACGAAGCCCTATAGGATCGAATGGGCCAGTACGTACGGCATGCCAATGAACTAATCAACATCTGTAAGGGATTTTCGTTGCAAGAGTTCGGCTAGGAGTTCAATGCTCATACTGACACACTTGCGGGCCTTGCTTCAGCAACAAGCTTAGAATCTCCTCGTATCATTATGATCAATACATTCCCGAGACCCAACATTGACCCGATGGAAGAACGGGAGGTTATGAATGTCAACTTGGGGCCAAGTTGGTTGGACCCTATCACTGCTTTCCTCAAAGATGATATCCTTTGAGACAATAAGCGGAAAGCTCACCAGATCAAACATAAGGCAGTCTTATATTGGCTTTCACCGGATCACAAGCTCTACAAGCGACCATACACCGGGTCATACCTGTACTGCGTACACCCTAGCATGGTACAAAGTGTTCTGTACGAAATCCATGTTGGAGCTGTGGTTGCCACTTTGGCAGAAGGTCCCCATCACACCGGGTTATCACTCAAGGGTATTACTGGCCAACAATGCACTCAGACATAAGGAAAATGCTCCTGAAATATTATAGCTGCCAGAAGTATGCTCCGGTCATCCATCAGACCGCAGTGGACCTACAACCACTAACAAGTTCCTGGCCATTTGCTCAGTGGAGGTTGGATATTGTGGGAAAATTACTAGTTGCTCCTGGAGGCTTCAAGTTCTTGATTTCAACAACAGACTACTTCACGAAATGGGTTGAGGTCAAGCCATTGGTCACCATAGAAGACACAAATGTCGAATGCTTTGTCTTGTGCAACATAGTAACCCTATTTGGCACACCACACGCATTCTTCTCAGACAATGGTACCCAGTTCGTCGGCAACCTGTTCAAGGATTTCTGTGTGGAGCACCAGATCAGGTTCTTCAATTCAACATCGTACTACCCCTAGAGCAATGGTCAAGCCAAAGCATCAAATAAAAGGTACAAGATGGTATCAAGAAGAGATTAGTAGCAACCCAGGGCAAGCAGACCAAACAACTCTATAACGTGCTCTAGGCCTACCGGACTACTCCAAGACGGTCGTTGAACATACCCCATTCTCATTTGTCTTCGACAGAAGCCGTCATACCATTGGAGGTCGGGTTGCCCACAATCTGGAACGAGAACTTCGACATAGAACATAATGACAAATCAATAGCTTTGGATACCTTGTGGAGTAAAATGAGACGGAGCCCGGATCAAGCTCGCAACATACCAACGAGGAGTGCCACAGAGATACAATTGAACCTTTGGAATTCAGACATTCAAACCAGATGATCTGGTGCTATAGAGAGCAGCAGGGTCAGAAAGAGAAGTCTGGTCCCAACTGGGATAGACCATACCAGGCCACAGGCATTGCCAACTCAGGGTCGTACCACCTTGAAGACATGGACGACAGACCGGTTCCAAAACCATGGAACACAGAACCTTTGGAAGTACAACCAGTGAGAGTTCAACCTTTGTAATTTTTATCGATGAAATTTTGCCAAGTGTATCACTCTGGTCCAACAATGGATGTTTTATTTTCTTCGGTCATGTTATTGTATGTCTTAATTAAAATAATACGGTCCACATTTGGATGAAATTCTTGGGTTCAAATAGTTAATCATCCTTTTTATTACTCCGATCCAAATTTTGGACGTCACTTCGGTCCACTTGTGGATGATGGTCGAGTAATGGATGCCTTAGTCCAATTTTTGGAAGATTAAGTTTTTGCTTTGGTCCACTTTTGAACGGTTACAATGGTTATCTCGGTCCACTTGTGGATGATGGCCCAGTAATGGATGCCTTAGTCCAATTTTTGGAAGATTAAGTTTTTGCTTCGGTCTACACTTCAGATAGAAATACTTTGAATTGACCAGGGGAACCACATTGGTCCATTTCAAAGTGGGGGACAAGAAACATACAACCCGACAATCGCAAAGCAAAAAACTTCGTAAAAATAAACAAAAACCTGACAAAGATATGTATCAGAAAGGAGAAAGTAGCATTCAAAGCAAGCACTACAGTTAATTGCAAACATCCGGCAAAGGAAACCGGATCATAAAAACATCAAAACATTTTTACCGACATAC
>NMUG010007462.1:0-12061 GCA_002855965.1 Monotropa hypopitys
AATGATAGACACAGCAAATTGAGACAACATTGCCAAGCATCTACTATTTCTCAACGCCGCAGGCAGAATACAAAAACAAACACTATCCCCACGAAATGGCATCTACCGTCTTAGGGATGCATTGCTAAGCATCTACTGCCCCCTAAGCCCGTTGCCGGGGATTCCACCAATCGTCACCATAAGGTGATATAGGACTATGCATAGATGCACAACCACACAGACAACAGCAATCCATGCAATGAATCATGCTTGCACATTTAAAAATTAACAGGTAGTAGCATCTTTACATCAACATCCTTGAATGAGTGCGAAACATGCGAATATATATCAATTGAAGCAACAATCATTATGAATCTAATCATGCGAATTCATCCATCAAATATTCATGTATTTTAATTACACCAACCAAAATTAAACATGTCAACGCGTATTGGCAACTAGGCATTTGATCAACCATTCTTTCCAACTAATGAAGCATGTGAGTGTACATTAAATGGAAGCATCAATTACCATGATTCTAAAACACATAATTTTCAGCCGACATATGAAGCTATCAAATAAGTTACATCAAGCACCAAAAGATATTAACATCTAGAACATACAATCATGCATCGTTAAACCACGATGTAACCAATCAATCAATAGTAACTAACATGTAGCACGTAAATCTACGATTCTATAAAGAGATGGAATCTACACACTCACCAGTGACTAAGCAAGCACCACAACAAAATCACGGGATTGCCTTAGAAGACTCGGGCTTGTCTCCTGTTATAAAATTAAGAGGATATATAAGAATTTCTCCTTAATACTTAACTTTGATAATTTATTTAATATTGTCCACTGACTTATTTAATCTCTGTCACCTCTGAAATATTTTTAAAATATATTTAGCATTATTATTATAAAAATGACAATTTCTCAAAAAAAAAAAAAAACTCTTTTATCAAAATTTTCATAACCGGTATAAAAACCGATACAGACACGGTATACCGCCCGCCATGCCGGTTAGTACAATTTTTTTTGTTTTTGTGACAACCAACCCTACTAACCAAATTTCACCAAAACCGGTACGATAACCGGTACCAAAACCGGTGTACCGGCCGGCATGCCGGTTGCATATGTTTTTCGTTCTAAGGTTACTGGGCAAATTTCCTTAAGGCCGGTACGCGACCAGCATGCGGGCCGGTATACCGGTGTGCATACCGGTCAGTGCAGATTACAGCAGATCGAAAATATGCTTAATCCCACTTCGGTTTTTCTTAATCTTTTCCCTCTAATCTCGATTTTTGGGCTCCAAAATATAAAAATAAGCACACCAAGATGTAGTACTAGATCACCCTTCAATCATACTTGAGATTAGACTTTAAAAACAAAGTTTAAAACACTCAAATCATGATTTTTACAAAAGGGAATCTACTAATACAGCCCTAATCGAGATTAGTGGAAAACCACTAATCTGGACTTAATCTGTACGAAAATTAAGAAATTAAAACCATATGTTTTATCTCCTTGATGTTATGAACAAGTTTGGAGAAGGGTTGATCTCCAAACAATGTGATTTAAGTCTTGATCTACTTGATTTCTTCCAAGTTATCTCCTTAAACTCTCTCTAATGGCCTCCAAGCATACAATAAGAACCCTAATGGGAGTATAAAGCCTATTTATACTCCCTTAATCAGATTTTGGTTATTAAGACTCTTTTGCCGTTAATTAAAAAGGGTATTTACCCTTACATGCCACTCTTACATATTTTTATACATTCTTATTAAAAGATATTGTAATTAAGCATAAAGTCTTATTATCCCCTTTTTTATTTCTTTAATATTTCTAACCACTTAAAAATATATTTTACTCCTCCCCTATTTTTAATAAAAATAGGTTCACTTTATTTTTTAAATATTAAAATAGGTACGGGTATTACATTGGGCTTTCAGCTGCACTGGTGCAAAGTGGTTCTGAAGGTTGTGTGGTTGCTTGCATCGGTGCATTCACCAGTGCAATGAGGAATTGGTTGGGCATCAGTGCATGCACCGGTGCAGATGTGCTCTGCTGGGATTTGGATTCAGTTGCATTAGTTCTTGCACCGGTGCAATATGGATCTGCTCTTTTGTTTTGCTCGTTGCATTGGTTGGTGCATCGGTGCAAAGGTGTTTGCACCAGTGTACAAAGGGTTCCAGTGAACTCATTAAGGACAGTGTGGTCATTTTGGCTATGGGGCTATATATATGATCCTTGTCCGATTTTGGGGTCATCTCCCCCATTTTTCTGACCTAGTCTCTCTCTATCTCTCTACCTCTCATGGCTCTCTCTCCCTTCTGTCTACAAATCCATCCCCTTCCCAAGCTTGGATGGAGATGGTTCTTTGGAGAATGTTGATCCCCTCATCGAGATCTCTTCATTGATGTGCATAGCTTTGTGGGTTGTGTATACACCCTCATCTAGGGTTCTCTCCATCTTCTAGGATTGATGTAAATATGTTTCTATCTTGTGTTTTTGTAGTTGTGCTAGGTCACCTAATTGGTTTTCAAGATTAACATTGAATGTTTTCTCTAAAATCCTTGTTTTAAAAATCATGAATCAATCTTGTTGAATAAATAAATTGGTGACATCCTTACATATGTATTGAGTGTTCTTGGCGGATGTGAGGATGTGAGGGTATCAACTTTAAACCTAGGACTTGTGTTTTGATTTTTTTGGAATCAGGTGAAATTTGGGGGTCTTATCCTAGGAGTCAAATTCAAGGTTCGATATGGTCGTTTGGACTTGTCTAGGTCCTTGTGAGTGGCCTTGAATGTTTGGGTTGCAAGATGGATGATTGTATAGGAGTCCTTGGTGACTAGAGACCTTGTGTGTGCTTATGCACACTAAGTGTTTGTTGAAATGCCATAGTGAAGGAGAAAGTGTATTGAGGTGTGAATTTGTCATACTTAGTTTGGGAATTCGTCACTATGATATAAGTAACCGTGGATTGGGTTGGTCGGATGACTAAAAATGTGACGTGTGCGTTGATGTGTGAATTGGTCACACTTAGATGGGAAATCGTCCCTATGAAGGGAATTCGTCACTAGTGTTGGGAAATTCGTTCCCTTGGATTGAATTCGTCAATCTAGTAAATCTACCTATATTAAACAACCAAACAAATTACGTGATTGTGGGTGTGGTGAGATTATGACCAAATGATGTGGTCTTCATGCTATTGGCAACTTCGTGCCTTCTCGTGGCAATTCGGGTGTGAGGTAGATTCTTGTACTCGCCATGACAACCTAGGTTGATCCTTGTACTCGCCGAGGAAACCCAAGTCGATTCGTGAATATCTCGTGAGGAAGTCGATCCTTGGTCTCGCCAATGTGACTATAAATCAATCACCCGCTTAATGGTCTTCTTTTGGTTAACGAACATATAATCCATGCTTGGGGTAGATAAGTCCTTACTTGTGGGACGGTTTGAGACTCATGTGAATCCTTTCAAAATATAGTCCATGTTTGGTGTAGGCCGGTCTTTATTTAGTGAGGCGGGTCGAGACTCATGTGACTCGTTTTCAAATTTATGCTAAGCCGAGAATTGAACAAACTAATCATGCAAGATAAATCAATTCACCAATGTGTATCTATATATAGAGAGGGAGAAAGGGAAAGAATATATGATGTTCAATGTGGTTTGGTGGATTGTGTGGGCTAGGGCTAAGTCATATCATTGGCTAGTGGATTCGATATAGAGTTTGGTTTGAGTGCGACAGTTGATAGCGGTGTTGTAAGGAATGAGTTATGCTTTTGGAGTGCATTTTGCCTAGTGAGTTGTTGTTGTGGAGCCATTTAGGTTGGTATAGTTGAGATTGAGTTCCTTAGTCCTTGTGGCTTTTGGTTCTAGTGTAAATTACGTAGTTGGGTGGTTGAAAGGTGATGTGGTGAATAGAGATTGTGGATGGAAAGTATTGGTTTGTGCTTTGAGTGGTTTCGAGCAAATGGAATAGCTTGGGTCTTCCTTGGTGCGCTAGTGTAGATGAGAGAATTTGGTAAGGTTATGTGTTTTGGTTGGGAGATTGGCTTGATCGTGGTGTGTGTGAGAAGTGTGTGAGTGGTGGCATGCTTGGAATTGTATTGTAGGGATTCACACTATATGCACATATCACCTTGATTGCATTTATACTTGATAGACACAAATTTGCTGGGTATTTATGACTCAACCTTCGTTTTTTCAGTTCTATGCAGGGTCACATGGTTTGATAGCTTGTAGATGGCAGTTGGCATAGGCTTGCTTCATCTGCATATCATTTGTATTTTGTCCAGCTATCATTGTATAAGATCCCCTTTTCTCTTCTTTTTTTGTAGCTTGCAGGCTTTAATTCAATTGTAAAGGCTATGTATGTATTTCAATTTTCAAGGCAAGCTTCATTTAAAGAAATTGTAAATATATTTATGTTTGATCATTCATGGCCCATTGTAGTAAGGTTTGATCCCTATGGTTTTATAAATTGTCTTTCTTTTATTCTTTTAAAAAAATGGTTTGAAAATCCGGGGCATGACAACTTGGTATCAGAGCTTTCGTTCGAACACTTTGGAACATTGGGGAGATTATTAGTCTCAATGGATTCTTCATGTGCATTCTATGGAGTCATTTGGTTGTGTTCGCATGCATCGAGAGTTGCATAACATTAGTATGCCCTTGTGTGAGGCATATGAATTATTTTATTTAAATACACTCTTTTATTGTAAAGAGTTTTTAAGAGGTAATATAGAATAACCTGTTGGTCCATGGGCTGAGTCTAGCTATCTGTGATTTTTGTGGAGGTCGTGTCTGTGGATATGTGTGTATGTTGAGTATGTGGTTTGTTTTTCTAGCATAGTAGATGATTATGTCTCATAGGTGGTGTGTAGAGATTTATGAGTATTTTTTTATCTTGGTTTGTGTATTAAGTGTGCCATTTATGTGTTTGCTAGGATATATCATCGCCAGTTGTTTCACTTGCCGATATGGTTGCTCGTCAAAGAGGTCGTAGGGCTCGTCAGGTGCATTAGGAAGTCTCGATGGAGGATGTCCATGAAGAAGAAAACATTGAAGTGGGTCAAGAACGAGCATCGGATCCAAGAACTTTCATGAGGCAGCTTGCTGAGGCTATAGTTAAGGCCACCAGAGCAGTTCAATCCCCTAGGGCTAGGGGTTCTAACCACGTGATGAAGGCCTTACGAGAGTTCCATGCTATGAACTCTCCTAGTTTCAATTGAGAGAGTGAGCCTATTGGGGCCAATCATTGGCTTTCCGGGATTTATAAGGTGTTAGACACCCTTCACATCAACGAGGATGAGATGTGATTGTCTTTTGCATCCTATCAATTGGTTGGTGAAGCAGAAGAGTGGTAGAGTTCGATAGTTGAAGCCAAAAAGGATGCGCGGAGGATGGCTAGAGTTACAAACCCGAGAGCAGTTGTTGGAGAGGCTGGTACAATGTCATGGGAGCAATTCACTTCCACCTTTGAGGATCAGTATTTCCCAGAATCTTTTCGTGAGTTGTTGCGGATGCAGTTTGAACTGTTACAGTAGGATGACATGACAGTTTCTTAGTACACGATCAAGTTTCAGTCTTTGTCCCGTTTTACTCCAGAGTTGGTTAGTTTAGAGGATCGCAAGTGTAAGAGATTCGAATGGGACCTTTGTCTTTCCATTCAGAAACTCATCGTCGGGCAGTGTATTCGTTCATTCGCCACAATGTTGGAGTGTGCTAGGGCTGTTGAGCCTATTTGCAAAAAAGAAGAGAAAGAAGTCAAGGTGTGTGAACCTCGTCAGCAGTCCTTTGGTTCGAATTCCACATCATCTTAAGTTAGAATTGGAAGGAAGTGGCTAAGGGGTCATTCTCATTCTCGTAGCCAACACGATTATCAGTCCATCGCCAGTGTCGGCAGCCAGTGAGGATTATCCAGTAGTCCCATTGTTTGTCATCATTGCAACCAGGAAGGGCACTACCAATCTCAGTGTCCCCAGATTTCATGCTTCGAGTCCGATCAGTCAGGGCATGTGGGAAGGATTTGTCCACAGAGGAGCGGCAGGCAAAGAGAGAGGTTGGTTAATCGACAACCATCGAGTGGACCAAGAGTTGAGCAGCTCCAACAAAGGAGTCAGAGTCAGCAATCTCGTCACCAGTCGTTCTCGTCCAGTCCTCAGTTTAAGAGAGGAACCAGTTCCAGAGGTATAAGTCGAGATTCAATTTAGAGAGGCAAGCAATCAGTGGACTGGATGACCCATGGCAGAGTCTATACGATTACTACGATGGATCCTCAGCCACATGTTTCTCAATCTTAGTGGACTTATTTCGTATTTGTGTTGTCTTAGTTGTATTATGTGTTGATAGGATTGACACCCCTTATTGTGTTTTGTTAGTTGTATTGTGAACTTGTTTTATCATTATGTATTCTTAGTTTAGATGTTGGTACCCTTCGTGGACATCTTTTGTAGTAATTTTCTTGACTGAGACTTTCATTGCCTAGCTCGGATGCTTCTTGTCGTAAGTTCCTTGGTCTTGTAATTCGTGAAATGATGCTGCGATACTTTTGACTTGTGGTATTACCTCTATTTGAATCATGGAAGAGTTATTTTTATTCTCTTGTGCCACTCTTAAGTTTTAGTTGTGGAACGTATTGTGAACCTATTTGGATATTATGTGTTCTACCTTAGAAGTTGGTCTTCTTAGTAGACATCCATTGTAGAAATCTCTTCGATTTGACTGGTTAGTTCTCTTGTTGGGATGTTTCCTTTGTGACTCATTTGATGTCTATCTCATGAATTGATGCTATGGTATCATTGACTTGTAATGTGACCTTCATATGGATCCTGTAATGATTAATTTGTTTCCCTTGTGCCATCTTGTTCCTATTGTGACAACAAAGTTTGATGGTTATCTCTCACTTGTTTGATCGGTATGTATTTTGGAATCGTTCTTACCTTCTCGCAAATCCATATCCTTACACCCGAAGCGTTGAGTAGATTGTTAGGTGCATTGGGAATGAGTAATTGAGTCGATTATTCTTACACCTTCTGTGTGGAATCGACCGCGTGTGTGTGTTCTTTTGATTGTGTGGTATAAGGATGACCCTAGAAAGTTAAGTTGAGAATAGTGACCGATCGACACCTCTCAAACTTAAATTTTAGTGGTCACTTGATTATCGCATTGGGTGTGTGTGAGGGGGATGTGGGTGTGCGTACCCGTGGATAGGGTGACGAAATTACGAAACCGTTTGTATGCGAGTTTGTAAAACGATAGGACAATGTTGACGATTGTAGCACCGATTCGTTCCTCGTTGTGATTATCGTCGTGAGAAGATTGTTGGTTTCTTGCTCTTATGAAGATTAATTACTTGTGGGATCCTCTATCCCTTGTATCTTTGGTGAAATTGATTCTTATGTCGCCGTGTCCACATCGTATCGGGAGGTGTCCTTTTTTTTTATTCTTTTGTGTGGCAAGTGGGTTTTCTCAAAATTTTGTGTCCCTTGGTTGTTATCTTTGCACCTCTATCCTTAGTTAATTTCGGGGACGAATTTTTTTAAGGAGGTTGAGGTGTCACGACTTAATTTCTAAAAGTCTTTTAAATTCAATTATTTGGTATTAAAATTAATCTTGGAGGATTTAAAATCGGATGCCCGCTTCATGATCTCAAAATAGCCCTATATTGATTGGAAAACTTATTTTGAAGAGAATTCGTTTCATTCCCGTAAGTCCGCGATCGGTTTGGCGCGTCTCGGGATGGCCCAGGAGGGCCTTAGCACCTTTTCCTCACTTCAGTGCACTTGTGCACTGGTTGGGCTTTGAGCTGCACTGGTGCAAAGTGGTTCTGAAGGTTGTGTGGTTGCTTGCACTAGAGTATGCACCGTTGCAAGGAGGAATTGGTTGTGCATCGGTGCATGCACCCGTGCACAGGTGCTCTGCTGGGATTTGGGTTCAGTTGCATTAGTGCTTGGGACCGGTGCAACATGGATCTGCTCTTTTGTTTTGCTCGTTGCATTGGTTGGTGCATCGGTGCAAAGGTGTTTGCACCGGTGCACAGAGGGTTCCAGTGAACTCATTAAGGACATTGTGGTCATTTTGGCTATGGGGCTATATATATGATCCTTGTCCAATTTTGGGGTCATCTCCCCCATTTTCTGACCTAGTCTCTCTCTACCTCCCATGGCTCTCTCTCCCTTCTCTCTACAAATCCATCCCATTCAGAAGCCTGGATGAAGATGGTTCTTTGGAGAACGTTGATCCCCTCGTCGAGATCTCTCCATTGATGTGCATAGCTTCATGGGTTGTGTATACACCCTCATCTAGGGTTCTCTCCATCTTCTAAGATTGAGGTAAATATGTTTCTATCTTGTATTTGTGTAGTTGTGCTAGGTCATCTAATTGGTTTTCAAGATTAACATTGAATGTTTTCTCTAAAATCCTTGTTTTGAAAACCATAAATCAATCTTGTTGAATAAACTTAAATTGGTGACATCCTTACATGTGTATTGAGTGTTCTTGGCGGATGTGAGGATGTGAGGGTATCAATACTAAACCTAGGACTTGTATTTTGATTTTCTTGAAATTAGGTAAAATTTGGGGGGGTTATCCTAGGAGTCAAATTCAAGATTCGATATGGTTGTTTGGACTTGTCTAGGTCCTTATGAGTGGCCTTGAGTTATTGGGTTACAAGATGGATGATTGTCTAGGAGTCCTTGGTGACTAAAGACCTTGTATGCGCTTATGCACACTAAGTATTTGTTGAAATGCCATAGTGAAAGAGAAAGTGTATTGAGGTGTGAATTCGTCACACTTAGTTTGGGAATTCGTCTCTATGATATAAGTAACCGTGGATTGGGCTGGTCGGATGACTAAAAATATGACGTGTGCGTTGATGTGTGAATTCGTCACACTTAGATGGGAATTCGTCCTTATGAAGTGAATTCATCACTAATATTGGGAAATTCGTTCCCTTGGATTGAATTCGTCACTAATGTTAGGAAATTCGTTCCCTTGGATTGAGTTCTTCAATCTAGTAAATCTACCTATATTAAACAAACAACCAAATTACGTGATTGTAGGCGTGGTGAGATTGTGACCAAATGATGTGGTCTTCTTGCTATTAGCAGCTTCGTGCCTTCTCGTGGCAATCCGGGTGTGAGGTTGATTCTGGTACTCGCCATGACAACCTAGGTTGGTCCTTGTACTCGCCAAGGCAACCCAAGTCGATTCGTGAATATCTCGTGAGGAAGTCGATCCTTCATCTCATCAAGGTGATTATAAATCAATACCGGCTTAATGGTCTTTCTTTTGGTTAACGAAAATATAGTCCATGCTTGGGGTAGACTAGTTTTTACTTGTGGGACGGTTCGAGACTCATATGACTCCTTTTAAAATATAGTCCATGTTTGGGGTAGGTAGGTCCTTATTTAGTGAGGCAGTTGGAGACTCATGTGACTCGTTTTCAAATTTATGCTAAGCCGAGAATTAAACAAACTAATCATGCAAGATAAATCAATTCACCAATGTGTCTCTCTCTCTCTCTCTCTCTCTCTATATATATATATATATAGAGAGAAATAGAAAGAATATATGATATTCAATGTGGTTTGGTAGATTGTGTGGGCTAAGGCTAAGTCGTAGCATTGGCTAGTGGATTCGATATAGAGTTTGGTTTGAGTGCGATAGTTGATGGCGGTGTTGTAAGAAATGAGTTATGCTTTTGGGGTGCGTCTTGCCTAGTGAGTTGTTGTTATGGAGCCATTTAGGCTGGTATAGTTGAGATTGAGTTCCTTAGTCCTTGTGGCTTTTGGTTCTAGTGTAACTTACGTAGTTGGGTGTTTGAAGGGTGATGTGGTGAATAATGATAGTGGATGGAAAGTATTGGTTTATGCTTTGAGTGGTTTCGAGCAAATGGAATAGCTTGGGCCTTTCTTGGTGCACTAGTGTAGATGAGAGAATTTGGTAAGGTTATGTGTTTTGGTTGGGAGATTGGCTTGATCGTGGTGTGTGAGAGAAGTGTGTGAGTGATTGCATGCTTGGGATTGCATTGTAGGGATTCACATCATATGCACATATCACCATGATTGCATTTACACTTGATAGACACATATTTGCTGGGTCTTTATGACTCAACCTTTGTTTTTTAGTTTTATGCAGGGTCACATTGTTTGATAGCTTGTAGTTGGCAGTTGGCATAGGCTTGCTTCATCTTCATATCATTTGTATTTTGTCTAGCTATCATTGTATAAGACCCCCTTTTCTCTTTTTCTTGTTGCTTGCACGCTTTAATTCAATTGTAAAAACTATGTATGTATTTCAATTTTCAAGGCAAACTTCATTTAAAGAAATTGTAAATATGTTTATGTTTGATCATTCATGGCCCCTTGCAGTAAGGTTTGATCCCTATGGTTTTATAAATTGTCTTTCTTTTATTCTTTTAAAAAATGGTTTGAAAATCCATGGCGTGACAGAGGATGCTGTGGTGGATCGATGGGTGAGAGGCGACAGCTATGGTGGATCGATGGGTGCTGGCGATGGGTACTAGCGATGGTCGATGGGTGCTGGTGATGCTCGATGGGTGATAGCGATGCTCGATGGTGTTATGGACGAAAGAGGGTGTTGAAGATGGTCAATGGTCTTATGGGTTGAACGGGGGTGGGAATGGGGAATGGAGAATGGGAAAGATGTGGGACATTATAGACAAGCATGGAAATGGGGAATTGGGTAGGCTTGTGAACAGGGAATGTGAAAAGGCAGTGTGCGTGGGATTGGGAATGTGAAAAGACAGTGTGAGTGGGAATATAAAAAGGATTGTAACATAGTGTGAATGGGAACCATGGGAACCATACACACAATATTGGTTGGAGTAGATAGGACTGGTTAATCCAAGGGCTAGAAATATACACACAAAGATCCAACGGCTAAAAATATGTAAGATTCAATTTTTTTTTTCAAAAAAATGGCTTTCCTTATTATAAACTTTGTTTCTCCTGACAACATACACTCGATCATCTTTCCGATGACGATAGATAGGATATCCATCTTCGTCCATCATTGTACATTTGACAAAGGATTTAGGATACCTCTTAGAGCACTTTCCATTTTCCATACATGTTGCATCCGGATTTCGTGCACCACATGGTCCATGTATCATACAACTCTTGACAATTTCAAAGAGGACTGGTTTGATCTTCTGGGTTTGGAAATTCAGCACAGACCAATCTGTCAACTTGAGCACATGTTCTAATTTTATCACGACATTCAAGAAATAAAAGTACATGCTGTTAGGGACCGAACTCTCGGGAGGCCGGAGCCACGACCTCCTCCAAGAGGACCACAGCTCAGGCCAACCAACATGCGGCCGAATAGATCTTAGCCGGTGATGGGGCCTCTGTGGGGCTCCCTCCGACCCGGAGGCTCAAAGCCCAGAGGAGGTGCCCAGCCGAAGGGAACTCACAGTCAAGGTCATGTGACCGAGCAGAGCAACGGCCGACGTCATAGGCTCTCCTGGGATCACTTCTGTGCAAAGGTCTCTTAGCCCAGGACGACCCGGTCCATAACCAGCAATGCCGAAGCAGCTCGCTTCGGCCAGACATGACAAAATGCCTTGTTCACAGCGAAGATTCCCTCGGAGACAGCATCCCGGGGTTTGCGCACATGACAGACACACGCCTGACACAGAATCAGCTTTTCCGTGATTCCCTCCACATGTCAGACAACCTTATCAGTTTTTTTGCCACCCAAGGCTGTTAGGCGGCGCCGCCTGACATTGTCGGAACCTGCCGGTCGGCCACACGCCCGTACACTCAGGGGGACAGGCGCACTGCCCCATGCCGCAGATGGGCGGCTCACCTGCGCCGAAGAACGTGACCAACACTCTCCGATGCTCTATATAAGGAACTTGACATTCAATGCATGGTACACACACTCTCTCTAGCCAAAACTTTGTCAATTTGGTTTCTCTCTCTAGAATTCTTTGCTGACTTTGCCATCGGAGGGTCCA
This sequence comes from Monotropa hypopitys, assembly GCA_002855965.1. Classification (NCBI taxonomy): domain Eukaryota; kingdom Viridiplantae; phylum Streptophyta; class Magnoliopsida; order Ericales; family Ericaceae; genus Monotropa; species Monotropa hypopitys. The sequence continues at coordinate 11,981 of NMUG010007462.1, forward strand.
CCGGCGATGACGCCGGTAGCCTAACGTTTGTTACCTGTGCAGCTAGGAACAGCCACTCCACTGCAGTTCATCTCCTCCGCT
>NMUG010007463.1:0-12060 GCA_002855965.1 Monotropa hypopitys
GGATCCTAATTTATGTTATAGATATATCTCTTCTCTTTTTAAAATATCCAACAAGGCCAACATGCATATCTATCCAAAATATGCGATAAATTATCAAAACGAAAAGCACAATCATCGTACAATTAAAATACCGCATTCATACACTCAACGAAACCTTTTAGGATGAGATTTCCCTTACTTTACTAGGGCTTTATTATTTTCCAAAACTATTCCTATAAAACAATCTAACCAAATCAGTTCATAGAATAGAAAATAGGAAACAAACATGCAAAATAACTAATATAAGTGTCATTCGCCATATAACCCCAAATCTCACAACATGAATGCACATACCCATAATATAATTTGAAATCTATATAAACATATGTGAAAAAACAATGGGGAGGTTAAGTCCACCCACCGATCTACCACATAATCGCATAATTTACAAGAAATTAAGAACCACACAACCCCACACACAAATCCATACGAATCTCACCAAAACTTCATTAATATATGCAATTTCCTACATAAAATTTGTAGATCTAACTCTATGTATGAAATACACACACATGGGTTCCGTCTTGAATCCCCAAAATAAATATAGATTAGAAGAGAGAAATCTCAAGAACAGTGAGAGATTTAGACATCTTACCAAATACTAAGATGAGAATAAGCACAAACTTCCACCAAGCCACCAAGATCACCTTCAAAATCTTGGATTTCCACCACCACCAATTGATCTTTCTCTCTCTAACTCTCTAGGACTCCTCTCTAAATGATAGTATACACAAAATGGAGGCTAATGACAGTTAGTATAACCCTTATATGAATTAGGGTAAGTAGGAACCGCTCCTAGGACCAAAAACCCAATTTTGCCCTTCATTAATCAAAATTTATCGAACAGTTCGTCGGGGCAAGCTCCACTTCATCTGGACGACCACCTGTCCATTCACCTTCATCCGGATGAACCACATCGCCCATCCAGACGAACCTCTAAATTGTACAAAAACAACCTTCTAGTCACCTCGTCTGGACGGCCACCACCCTTGGTCTGGACAAACCATCAGCAACCCAAAATCCACTTTTTTGGACTTATCATCCAAACGACCCCATTACCTGGTTGGGACGAACAAACCAACCACACATCTAAAACACTTCCTAACACTCCCTCACACTACAAACTCAAACACTTTCTCATTAGACTAAACATTAAATTGACACTCCAAGGCTAATCTATGGCCTTTCCAAGCTTCCCAAGACTCTTAAACGAACCTCAACAATCTAGGTTTTCCAAACACACACTTATCATCTTACCATGGGTTCCTATCACCACAACACACTATGGTCCAAGGAAATGAACATAATGAGAACTCTATGATTTCTCTCAGAATAAAGAACAACCCTACGCGATTGACATAATGTGCAACACATACGCACATAACATGGCAAAGTAAAAATGTTTACCATGATTTTGCCAAACCAAAATATTCACCCAACACCCTTTTCTCATGCAACTTGATTTCACAAGATTTATGCAAAAATAATTAAAATGATTTCTTTTTATTAGAATAAAGGTACATGTATTACAAGTCACACCCCTTAGGAGATTTTGTCCCCGAAATTAGAAAAATTTCTAGAAGTAATATGATACACCTACCACAAGCTTTCTTGGTTTTGCCAATTGATTTCTTTAATTGTTGAGATTCCAACACACAACTCTCACCCATGAAGTTACGTTAGAACGAGACTTGTCTTTCGCGGTCTAATACCTTCCCTAAATCATTTCTATACGACAAAATCTTCCATCAATCACAATGACATTGAACTCTAATACATAAAATGGATTGCTCACATACTTATGAAGTATCGAATTGTGAAATATATAGTGAAGTCTAAACCACTCCACTGAAGCCACTTCATAAACAATTCTGAGCTACCTACAACCCTTCCAATTAAGCTTGGCACCATAGGTATTTACTAGAAGCAACCTCGGATTCAAATCCGCCTTATACCAACATTACTCTAACAAATAGGGGTCATATCCCTTCTACCATGCACAACTTCAAAAGAAGACACCCCCAAGTACTATTCTAGAAATCACTGACACCCACCCACTCAAACAACGACGGAGAATCATTTCGGCCTCCCCGAGATTTAATACACAAAATCTCAACATATAACTTTTAAAGTTCGAATTATCTTTTCCAAATGCACACCAATCTATAATCGAAAGGCTATACAAAACTCAAAACTTAGCCAAAGTTTACTATCTACTATATCAAAGCCTCAACATAGAATCTAGGACCCATCGTCAATAATAGCCACATGAGCATTATATAACCGCTCAATCTCATCTAGAATTTTATTAAGGGTTAACACCATTCGACAAACACATACATATTCCAAACGTTAACCTTCCATCATCTCGGAGACTGACTTTACACTCATTTCTCAACAAGAATTTTACACTTCCATTATACAACTTTTCAAAAGAAATATCTCAAAACTACTCCAATAACTATTTCCATACATCGACTTAATCAATAATATCCTGACATTCCATTCTCCTCTGAAATCAATCGCATAACACTTCACCAAAAGCTCTAAGTTTAAAATTTTCTCCCTAATTTCCCCACATCTGGCGGTTGCAAGTAGCGCTAAACTCTCAAGGTACACATAACACTTGTGGCACACTAGCTCCAAAATCTCAATATTAACTTAGAATCATCATAACTGATAATAAACACCAATACACCATGCAAATCTATAACATGTTCAACACATATCCTCACACAAGGATTCTCAACACACCCAATGTACACAAAAAGAAAAATAATGTGATCTTGATCCAACAAACCACAATTACCCAATCAAAAACAACATTACTCTTAAATCAGAACGACTCACCACAAAAATTAGTAATCATACTTTTTCCCTTCCACTCAAATGTTAACACTTTCAAAACATTCCTCCAAGTCTTTGATACATAAATTTAACTTTTTGGCATATACATATCCAACCACAAATTCCACTAACTCCTTTTTTATGGTTAACATTACTAGACACAAACATACTAGTCCTCAACATCAATAACTCATCGACCAGATTACTAGGATCAGACTCAACACCAGAAGACAACTATCAATATTCCTTTTAATACACATCCTCACTTAGGTCCCCTTAGCGTGTCTAAGGAACCATAGACACACATTGAGACTAGCTAATGAATCGACACTCTTACACAAAACAACTCAACATCCAATTTCCTCAACTCTGAAGGTGTTTCTCTCATACTTAGAAAGACCAATACCATTCTCCAATTTTTTTTTCAATTTATGACATCACTATGGGTCACTCAACAACGGTTCCTCTCAAACTTTACCAATACTCAAATATATCTTGATATTCTCTTAACATCAAGAAGACATTCTCACCAAAATTTACTACTCAATCTCACTCCATTTGCTCATAATCTATACAAAAACATGACTTAACTAAAACAACCTCAATAATATTTCCAATAACAATATGCTAACTCTAAAAATTACCGATGAACATGAATCCACCTCCCATGATTCACCATAAATTTCAATTCCGTTACTGAATCTATGCCAATCCTCTTATTAGAGATAACATACCCCAAAATACCACTCAATTCTACCAGAGATCATACTCACCAAATACCACTACAAATTCTATTTCTCACTTCTGAAAGATTTCTTTTCCCAAATTGTGACCAACTTCTCTTTCTAAGCCAAGAATACACTAAGGTTTTTATCAACAAACCACTATTTCCAAAAACATATAAGTAAATCAGGAAGACTCTGATCATCAAAACATCTCTCACTACACGACATCTTCAAGGTATCACGCCCATTTACTTTCCTATATATTTATATAGATGACAAAGTTAAACGAGATTACTATGGAATTCATTTAATCCCCATAACTTTTGAATTCGAACCTAACCAAACTCTTAACGAAACTTCCTTCCAAAAACATTCCACCACCATAAGGCACTAAGTCAAATAATTCATACTCAAAATCACATTTAACTCGATATAGACAAGGTTAAAAAGTCAATAACTGCAGTCTTGCACTTACTAATAATTGAGGGATAACACCTCACCCTAAAAATCCACCACACACTCATTACCATTAACACCAACACCTTATCAGAATCACCTATAGATATAAACTCCTACCCCAAAGACGTAAATTTTACATTACGCCCAAACATAGACTTCGAATTACCAATCATGCATTCTTATTCCATATCAAACTCAATTCAATAATTATTAGATTGTTTACCAAGTCATCCATACTATCATGCAACTACAAGAATAACACAACGATGGATGTATGAATAACATAACGATTTTTTCAAATATACGTGTTGCAAACAATAAATATATACTTGTTGCACTTTTGTCTGAACCCATCGTCACAATCCCCATAAGTGCTGTTGAAAACTGATTCCGTTGTGAACATTGATCCACTTTGTGACCAAACCCATTGCACTTGAAACTTTTGAATTCTCTAGTCCTCTCACACACTCCCTCCTTCTATGGCCTGGAGTCCCACAACTAAAACATCTTCTAAGAATAACTTGTTTCTCTCACACCCAACTATCGATTCACACTCAAACCTTGTTTCCTTTTCACATTCCTAATCGCAATACTTCCTACTGCTCCTGTGGTCACTACTAGCCGTTTAGGACATTGAACCACTATATGCCCCCCTTTTTATAACCAAAACATACTACTTCCTCTACTTTGTTAATACAATTCCTCACCCCATGATCCATAGATCCACATCTAAAACAATAACATACCACTCACTGATTATTAAACCTTAATAATTTTCTATCACTTGTTTTCCTTGCTCGTCATTACATTTAATACCGCTATTCTTGCAACCAAATTTTACAACATGGACTTTATTGTGGGTTCCTGGGCCTTTAACCTGAGATGCTCACCAGATCAAAACAAGAACGAATGCAAATGGATCCTCCCTGCAACTACAGAAAACTGTTAGAACTATCCAACACCATCGGCCGGAATGGAACTCAGATGCCTAAGTCAGATGAGTGTGTATGAGAAAGTATTTTGACATCGTATGTGCTCTGTAAACCAGAATAAATCAAGAGCTTACATAGCCTTGCACTATTTGCATTTATAGTGCTTCTATAGCACCCAACCGGCATCATTATCGCCAACCGTCCCGGGTAATCTGCCGCAAACCACGGAAGCATCCAAACTTTCCATTCTTGGTAGGACTGGATCGGACTATACTTGGATGTACACAAAAAGGTATGGTCCGGGTCAATGACCATTTGTAAAGCTTGTGGTCTGGTGATAGCCAATACCGGACTGCCTTGTGTTTGATGTGATGTACGCGTCTCCTGTATGTTGGAAGGACATCATCTTTGAGGAAGGCTACGATCGGGTCCATCCAGCTGGGCCCCAAGTTGATGTTGAGGATTTCTATTTCTTCCACTAGATCAATGTTGGGCTGCTGGAGTGTCCCCAAAGTGATGGTCCAGGGTTGATCTGAATCCTGGATTGAGGCCAGTCCGGCTAGTACGTCAGCATATGCATTGCATTCCCGTCCTACTTGTAGGAGGGTGAATTTTAAAAAATTCCTTGTGAGTTCCCTGGCTTGCTGAACGTACCGACCCATTATGTCATCCCAGGCCTCGTATTCCCCCGTCATATGGTTGACCACAAGTTGAGAGTCACTAAAGGTAGTAAGATTTGTGACTCCCAGTCCCAATGCTATCTATAGTCTGGCGAGTAATGCCTCGTATTCAGCTTTGTTGTTGGAGACCGGGAACTCCAAATGGATGGCATGCTCGTGGGCTATCGCATCCGGTGAAATGATTACTACTCCTGCTCCGGCGCCTCGGTTGTTGGATGCTCTGTCAATATAGATCTTCCAGTCAGAGTCGGTGCCATGAGACTGCGCTGCTTCGGGATTTAGGTCATTTTTCTGGGGCAAGTCTGGATCATCTTCTACTGGTTTGGGAGAAAATTTGGCAACAAAATCTGCCAACATTTGGGCTTTGATGGCAGTCTGGGGTTGATACCGGATGTTGAAGTTGGCCAATTCCACAGCCCACTTGGAAATACAATTTGACAAATCTGCCTTCCAGAGCACAGACTTCATAAGGTGCTCCGTTAGGACCGTGATAGTATGGGCCCGGAAATAGGGTGCCAATTTTCTTGAGGCTGAGATAAGTCTCAAGACCAGGTTTCCAAGGGCGGGTACCAAGTCTTAGCATCCAGCAAGGTTTTTCTAGAGTAATAGAACAGGAGATGGTTTTTCCCCTCCTGCCGTACCAAGACCTAACTGGCCGAATGCCGAGAGATGGCAAGGTATAGAAATAGCTCCTCATGCTCTCGCGGGGTGGTAAACAATGGTGCTTCAGTCAAGTATTGCTTTATTTCGGCCAAGGCTTGGCCTGACCTTTCGATCAATTGGAAATTCCTTCTGCTAGACTTCTTAATCAAATCAAAAGGGCTGACACTTATCTGACGATCGACTGATGAATCGGTTCAATGTTGCCGCCATCCTCTATGTTTCTGCACTTCTTTGATGGTATGGGGATCCTGTAGATTCCAGAATGCCACGATTTGGTTGGGATCTGCCTCAATCCCTCTCCAGGTCACAAGGTGTCTGAGGAATCGTCCAGAGCCTACCCCGAAGGCACACTTTTCTGCATTGAGCTTGAGCCGGTGCTTCCTCAGTACGTTAAAGACTTGTTGTAGATCTTTCAAGTGGTCTGGGGCCTCTTTGCTTTTTACCACCATGTCATCAATGTATGCTTCCATGGTCCAGCTGATGTAGCTCTGGAACATAGCTTTGACCATTCTTTGATATGTCGCCCCTGCATTCTTCAATCCTAATGGCATGACTTGGTAGCAGTATAAGCCCCTGGGCGAGATGAATGCAGTCTTCTCTACATCAGGGGTATACGTAGCTATCTGGTGGTAGCCTCGGTAAGCATCCATAAAACTGAGTCGGTCATGCCCGGCCGTTGCATCAACCAATTGGTCGATCCGTGGAAAAGGGAAAGGATCCTTCAGATAGGCGTCATTCAAGTTGGTGTAGTCGATGCAGACCCAGAACTTCCCGTTCTTCTTCTTGACCACTACTGTGTTGGCTAGCCATGTTGGATATTGAACCTCCCGGATTGCCCATGCTTCCATCAACCTATTTAATTCTTCAATGACAGCTTCTGTGTGAATTGCTATTGACCGGCGTGCCTTCTGTATGATAGGCTAGAAGGCTGGATCGACGTTGAGTCAGTGACATACAAGGCGGGACTGACCCCTGACATCTCATATGGCGTCCAGGCGAACACATCAATATTGGCTCTCAAGAGCCGGAGCATTTCCTCCTGATCTGGTTCTGACATGGCCAACCTAATGAGAAAGAAGCGTTTGCTACCTTCTTCCACCAGAACAGGTACCAGGTCTTCCACTTCTTTCTTTGAAGCCTCCATACCGACATCCTCCAGTACTGGAGCATCAGGAGTTTCAACCTAGTGTACCTGGGTTGGGCTTGTTTTGCCCTTAACTGATACGATGTAGCATCTCTTCGATGCTACATAATCTCCATAGATATCTTCCTGCCCGTGAGGGTTGTTGAACTGCACCACTTGGAGATAAGTGGATGCAATTGCCTTCATCCGGTAAAGCCAGTCTCGTCCCAAGATGGCATTGTACGGGCTCGAGACATCAACCAGCACAAATTTGGTGTCCACCATCTTGTTTTCCACAGTAACGGGCATGTTTACCTTTCCAAGTGGCCAAACCGGAGAGGAGTTGAATCCGACTAATGGTACGTCAGATGAGACCAGATCGTCCAGGGGCAACCCTAACTGTTTGAACAGTGGGTAATACATCACGTCTACTAAGCTTCCTAGAGCGATCAGAATTCTCCGAACTAGTATTTTATTGAACCAAAGGCTCATGACCAGGGAGTCGCTATGCGGGAGTTGGACCCTTTCCAGGTCCTTCTCCGTAAACGTGATCTGCAATTTCTTGGCCGACTCTGCCCTGGGTCACTTTGTTGTTGTACCAACGTTCATCACAAGTTTCCCAGACTGCCCTTGCCAGATATCTTTATTGATCCTGTACTCTGTTGCATCGTCCATTGCTTGTGGATGACGTTGATCACCCGGACGATGTCATCATCATCCTGGGCAGGTGGTGGTAGTTCGGTCATCGTCCTTTCTTCATCAATGTATTTTCGGAGCCTCCCCGTTTGTACCTGTTCTTCCAATAAGGATTTGAATGCTCTGCACCGGGTTGTAAGATGCCTTCTGTCCCGGTGATAGGAGCACTTTATTGTCGCTTTCTTGCCCCTAATGTCGTGCCCCGCTCCATTTATAACATAATATAATGTTTAGCGGACACGATAATACAAAATAACAGAAAATCCCATAAACTTAAATATATAATAAAAATGCTGAGCCATAATTAAAAGCAAAAACTCAATGACATAAAGTCATCACTAAACTCATAAGTATCACAGACATATACAAACATGTCCAATACTAAGAACAAGTCTCTAACAAGAGACTACAAAAGTACAAGTCACTAAGCTACAACATCTAACATATACAAACAGACATCTTGCTAGAAAAGAAGGAATATAAATATGAACAAGACTTTGCAAAAAGTCCAACTAAGCTCCTCTAAGCTCCAAACTCCAACACTGTAGTGGACCACTCCAAAGCTATCAAGTTCCTGGATCTCTCAATGCAAAAAAGCAGAAAAATCCAGGAGATACGTAAGCTATAAATAATTGTGCAGCAGAAAATAAAATAGAGATAGATATGAATAAAAGCAGTAAAGATCTTTACAACTAACAGAGTCCAGCAAGAATAAAGATGCATCCACAACATAAGAGTGCAAGTCTCTAAATAATCTATCACGATATAAAAAAGTAAGTGTCAACTAGTCACGTAATTAGAACACCAGCATCTAATAGGTATAGACTCACTGTGTAGACACACCTCTAAGGCACTAACCATATTACTACAAGTTTTTATTTCACATATTAGGTTACACTTTCCTAGAAAGTATATCACTGGCGTTATTCATCACATAGGACCGCCGAAATCACACTTCCCTTGCAAGGACGTCACTTGCGCACACGGACATGAATATCTTTGTCCATCACACCTGTAAAAGCCATATATCCGGCTCTGGGCCCTAATTAGACCTTGTATATTAAGGCATTCACATGTGATACTAACTATCACAACAACACTAAAGACTTATTGTCTTTCCCATGCTTGAATTCAAGCAATCAACCTAGGACAAACATAATAGTGATCACGTTCTTACACTAAAGAACAAATATAAAAGTCCACATTCAAGGGATCTAATTTAAGTGTTACGTTCACATCCCAACATGCAACTAGTCCATCCTTATAAACTAACAAGAATATAGAAATCAAATATTGATCCGCCTTAGATGGATGAAGATACTTAGATTCTCTTGAAATCATACTCAAACCATTAACAATTGATTTCACAATACCAAAAATTTAATAACATTCAGAATAATAATAAACCACATGCATAATACTTATTTTCCATTTAATTCCAAGTCCAATTTAAGTTTGCTAAGGTCTCATACGTCCCACACCTCCATTTTAAGGCTCGGGAACGTTTCAAGTGGTTATCCGATCAAGTTACAAAACTTTTTCCCTTTTTCTTTATATTTTCCAACGACTTCACATATCGGTATCTAGGTTTTCTAAGATATCAGTATCCTAGCCATAGGACCATAAACCGGTATCCCAGACCTAGCTGCGGTATCTTGACCTCTGTCCCACATATCGATATCCTAGATTTCCCAAATATCGGTATCCTGGCACTTCTAGAAATCGGTTCCACTGCGGTATCTAGGCTACAGTATCTCGGGTACTTGCCCAAATATCGGTATCATGGAATTCCATGATACTGGTATCCGGTGTCATTGTAGCTAAGAACAAGAAGAACATAAGAATTTATTGGTTCGATTCCTACACCATTCTAAGTTTAATTCTTCAACAGAACCCTTACAAAAACTCATAAAAACTTGAAATAATCTACTAACAACTATCACAAACATATCTCTAAGGTTTATTCCATTGAAATATGAGATTAACTACAATCTTTACACAAAAATTCTTCAAGAACTCGTATGAACAGATTTTTTTCATGAAACCTCTTCAAAATCTTACGAATTCCATGTAAATTCAATAGAAAAACATACCTTAATACATTCTACAAGCTGTAGAAATGGTTTTCCTAAGAGTCTTTGATGAATTTCCTTCATTTTTTCCTTCTCCTACCTTAGTGTGTCTTGCTCCAAAAAGACTTACGGGAGAAATCATAGCTGTGACAGATTTTGCTTTAGTTTCACTAAGTTACAAAACATGTCTCTTGGCTAAAATGATTCTATGTTTCCTTCCCCAAAGTTGTAGGCTACTTCCCTAGGTTATGATCCTATACTCTAACACCTTAAATCTAGTATATTCTCAACTTAACTTAATTTAGTTTACAAGAATTATTACCACCTACTATATTAATTAATATTCCTACAATTCATTTGAATAGAAATATATTCCAATTTTTATTACTATTCGGGCACAGATATTACACCTGGGTTCCCCCATGATCTTGGGAGGAAGCCTGAAGAAGTCTTCCTTTTCAATTTTCTGGAGGAGATCGTAAATGGGGATCTTGAAAACTTTTTCGTTTGCTTGGAATTCATCAGGCCGGGGGACCCTCTTTTTCTTAGTTTTGATGCTGTTGACCTACCAGGATGGCCCTACTCCTGATCTGGGCTTGGAACCTATGCTCGGTTTGACTTTGAGTCACTCAGACTGGACTTCTTCAAGTCGGCAATGCTTTTCGATCCGGGACATTAGATCATCCATATCCACTAGACTACAGAGCGTCAGATCTTCAAAAAGCCTGCTCCGGGGATCCAATCCCATTTTGAATGAAAGGACTGTAGTTCCCGGAGTACATCCTTCAATCTCATTGTATACCTCCAAATACTAGACTACATACTTCCGGAGCGATTCTCCCTTCCCCATCCGGAGTGCCAACAATACATCCTTCCTTCTTTTGCTTCGTGATGGTGACAAACCGGGCCAAGAATGCCTGTGATAACTCCTAGAATGAGCTGATTGATTGCTCCAGCAGCTTGTCAAACCAATTGAGTCCAAGGTCCCCCAAGCTAGAAGGGAAAATCTTGCAAAAAGCTCATCCTCTGTCGGAAGTGCACCAGATGCACATATGCGTCGGACACTGGCTTGTACTTCTTGAATTTTGGCATGGTAAAGCTGTGAGGCAGTCGGTAAGCATCAATGACCAAAGTGAACGGCGAGGAGATGAGTTGTGCATGGACCTAGTCTGCCCAGCTCATGGTGGTTCGGTCATCCCTGCACTTGGCGTCTAGTTTATCCTACAGATCTTGGGATTAGATACCCCTGTCTCGGGCACGGGACCTGGAATGAACCGAAGCCTGCCATTTGGCAGTCCGGAGACCTTCTTTTCTTTTCCTCTTCCTCTCCTGCCTTTTGAACTGGCTCTCGTGAGTAGCTGTGTCACCACTGATCCAGTCTGATTCACAGCTTCCCGTAGAACATTCCACTAGATCAGAACTGCTTCCGAGATACAGAAATGCTGAGGTTCAGTGCCGTCTGTTATGGTCCGAAGATGCCAAAGCCTTTCCTTCCTCCTTCTCTCACGCCCTGAGTGATTGGGGTGAGCTGTTTCCTCTAGTCTGCGCTCCTCTGGATGCCTTATGTAATGCCTTCTCTTGTCGGGGGAATGGGTTCTCCTCCTGCCCCGGGCATCCCCTGACCGTCTCGTACCATAGGATTCCTTCAAGCGAAGCTCTGCCTTGACCCTCAGTACATCCTCTTGAATAGTGAGGATGATGGCATCTTTTTTTCGATCCGGTCCTCTAGAGTCTGGATATAGGCCCTAGAGCATTGATCCTTCAAATGCCTTGTTGGTGATGTGCCGTGTACGGTCCTGTTCCCCTCTATCTCTCCAGCCGGTG
>NMUG010007464.1:0-12060 GCA_002855965.1 Monotropa hypopitys
TTTTTGAAAAAGGTTTCGCAAGCCGAAATCCTCGATGTCCCCAGCGGAGTCGCCAGCTGTCGCGCCGGGAACTTTTTCCGTCCTTCCCTCGTCCCCCGTCTGGTGGTGGCCATTTTCTGGGGCAGAAGAATTTACGCTGTTGGGTTTTCTTTAAAAATATGGGGGTTTGTTTGAAAATGGGTGATGGCCTGAGTATGCCGATTTCGAATTTTCGAATTCGCCACTTGGTATTGAGCTGTGGTGTGCCAAGTCACCGGAATATTTATTATAAAAAATGTCATTTTATTTGGAAAAATGTCTTTTTATTTTGGAAAGGTGTCGGCAAAACCAGAAATTCGAGTTCGGGAATTTAATTATGAACGAGGAAGGTGTTAGGCACCCCACTCGCCCTTTTGGTACTTCTTTTTCAAAAGTAAACCTCTTTTAAATCCGAAATCAATTGTTTCCTCGGCTAAGAGAAATATAAAATTATTACTGATTTATGTATGAAATGAAAAGACTCCTGGATATAGTTGTTGATGGGCGGATTTTGGCCGGTTTGGAGGAAAAGAATTATTTTTGAGCCGGACGGAACTTCGGCGGAAAAGGATTAATTTTTAGCCGGACGGAACTTCGGCAAAGAATGATTTTCTACAGCCGGACAGAATTTCGACTATGTTTGAAAGTGATTTTGTTTTGTTAATTTATTTTTATTTACGACAGTCGGATAGAACTTCGACTGTGTATTGGAAAACAAATTTTTTCTTGAGCCGGACAGAACTTCAGCTATGTTTTGTAAAATATTTTTTATAGTTGGACTGAATTCCAACCAGAAAGAGACATTTTTATTTTTCAGGCAGTCGGACGGAACTTCGACTATGCCTCGGAAATAATCTGGGATTTTAGCTGGACAGAACTTCGGCTAAATCCTTGAAAAGTATTTTTCTACGATCGGACAAAATTCCGACCGCATTTGTGAAAACATTTTAGTCGGATAGAACTTCGACTAATTTTCGGATAGGAATATTTTGAAATAGGTCGGATAGAGCTTCGACCATTTTTTGGAAAGATGGGATATTTTTGGTTCGTAAATCGGCATGACTCGAGTCACAAGGCATTCCAATTATCTGAGTCTGACAGGTACTGCAAACTTTCACTTCAGAGTACGAATCGAGGAATTTGGTTTTGCTTTTAAAGTGTTTTGATATTTTTCAGTCGGGCAGAACTTCGACTGTAAAAATGTTTTATGGGAAAATTGCCGGAACATGTTTTGACTGGGCTTTGGAAGAAGGATTCATTTTTACCAATCGAGCAGAGTTTCGACTGGGTTTTAAAAAATGGGGGAAGGGATTTATTTCTTTAAGTGTGAAAAATCCTCTCGGGATATCGAGTGCTCCAGAAATGATCCGAGTCACAAGGCATTCCTTTGATCCGTTTCTGACACCTACTACAAGCTTTTACTTCAGAGTACAAATGTAAGATTTAATTTTGTTTGAAAGTGTTTTGGGGAAAGCGAAAGTTAATCGCTGAAGAGAGATAAAATATATGTATGTATGAACAGATAATATATCATATATATAAACTGAGATGGATATACTCCGAGCTAGACGGCAGTACATATATAACCGGGGTATAAGATATCATATATAAACCGAGATGGATATAGTCCGAGCTAGATGGCAAGTACATATATAACAGTTGATAAGGTATCGTATATAAACCGAGCTGGATATATTCTGAGCTAGACGACAAATATTTTTGGAACGAAGACGTTTTTATGTTCTTCTCGTACGCGACAGCGGAGCCGGCATAGCCAAGCATGTGTCAAATTCTAACGAAGAGAAAGACATAAAATAACGAATTCTTTAACTGACATGTGTTAGAAAGTGTAAAAGACGAGTATAAAAAAATTTCGGCAAATTGATTAATTGTATCTGTACAAATCGGGAAGACAACTTCTGTAGATAGCTTCCTTAAAATATAGTAGGGCATAGTATCGGACGTGGCCGAGTGACTAATACCGAACTATGAATTAGAAGACTATCAAGAGTCTCCTGAGAGTAAAAGATAAATTAATTTACCGGGATAAAGATAAGCTCGAAATACTTCAAGAACGAGTCTTGTTCTTGGTTGGATTTGGGATTTTCGGAATTTTGGTCGGTGTTTGAGTAGTTTTCTGGAAACTATTGAGAGAAAATGCCTGGAGGCTTTGGTGGTTGAGTATGAATTGAGAGTGGAATGAAGTTATTCCGTCCGGATTGTAGTTGGGTAGGTTTGGTATATATATTAAACTTGGGCCAATTGCGTGGCTCGCATGCCACATGTAGGCTGGATATTTTTGGAGGCTTCCTTAAAGCATTTTGAGCTTATCTCTTCGGGAAAATTAATTTAAAAATAAAATAAAATACATTTAAAATTGAAAAAGTATCCCGGAGTTCTGATCTTAGTCCGAATCTTCTGTTTGCGCTTAGTCGTCCCCTCGGAGAACTCCGACTTTGACATTTTAATTTTGATATTCGTGATCGCTGGGTTGGATCACGAATTTAGCAAATATCCCGGGCTTGATTCGGACACTTTCCAGAAAAAGCCTGAAATACGGCTCTGACGCTTTAAACAAAGCGAGAAGCGATTGGTGCACCTCTTGGGATGCTCAACTCCCAGAAAATCTGTTCTGCAGGGAATGTCAGACTTTAAAAATGAGGTCCGTGCAAAATATGTTCGCTGATTTCCGAGGCCGGCTGACCGCTATAGGGAAAACTAAACGAATTGACGTTTATCCTGAACTGAATTTTGGATTTGGATCGGATGGATTCATTCTTTGTACTAGCTTCTTGGGAATGCATTTGCCTTCGATATTCTCCTTAGCATAAGAATTTCAGATGTTCGTACATGATTCTGCTTGTGCCGGCCTGTTTGGCCTGTTCGGATGCGGTTTCTATGCTGTCCATTTGAAATTTGTCTTGATTGGTGCATCAGAATAGAATTTTGAGATGGGTAATGTTCCTTAACACTTTACCGTTGCGGGTTCATCATTTCGTAATTTTGGACTGACGTAGGTGCTGTTCGAGAGAAGTCCGAACATTCCGAATGTGCATATGGACACTTGTGAAGACCGTTTTGCTGATTTTTGAACTTGTGGGGGCTGAGCCAAAATTTGGATATCAACAGGCTTAGGGCAAATCTATTAAGTATTGGACAATTTTGCGATGATATGCATGAAGTGAAATTCTCAAAAGATCACTGCTCTATATTTAATTCTACTGGTGATTGCATTGTTAGGGGATCTAGATCTGTTGATAACTGTTATTGTGTTAAGACCATTCCCTTTATAGTGTGTCATTGTGTTTTGTTAGATGATGTTGAATGGTGGCACCAAAGGTTAGGCCACGTGAGTTTCTTTGATTTTCATCGTATAACTAAAAATGAGGTTGTTAGTGGCGTCCCAAAATTGGCTAATGGCCTAGGTCTTGTATGTGGGGGATGCATGAAAGGAAAACAAACGAAAAGCCCACATAAAATAACCAATATCGTATCTATAACCAAATGTCTAGAACTTTCGCATATTGATCTTATGGGTCCTTCTCGTACAGAGAGTTTAGGGGGAAAACGTTATATTTTGGTGATAGTTGATGATTTTTCCCGATATACTTGGGTTAGCAATTTGAGAGAAAAGTCAGATACTTATGCATGTTTCAAGTCTATCTGTATTCGTATTCAAAATGAAAAAGGATTGTGTATTACTTGAGTTCGAAGTGATAGAGGAAAAGAGTTTAAAAATTCTGATGTTGAGAGTTTCTGTGAAAAAAAGGGTATAAAACATAAATTTTCTGCTCCTCAAACTCCACAACAAAATAGGGTTGTTGAAAGGAAAAATAGAACCCTTCAAGAGATGGCAAGGGTATTGCTTCATGCAAAAAATGTTCCCAGACATTTATGGGCAGAGGCTATCAACACGGCTTGTACACTAGCAATCGTGTGTATGTTAGGCCCAGAACCACCATGTCTCCATATGAGATTTGTAACGGGAAATGGCCTACAGTTAAATTCTTCAAAAAATTTGGTTGCAAGTGTTATATTTTGAGAGATGGTGAATCTCTCGGAAAATTTGATAGCAAGAGCGATGAGGGTGTTTTTCTTGGATATTCCACTGCTAGTAGGGCATATAGAGTTTACAACCTTAGAACTTCTACCTTGGTTGAGTCTGCAAATGTGGTGGTGGATGATTCCACTCTTGATGAGTCTGTGCCAGAAAATATTGAGGATGTTGAAAATTGGGATATCTTTGAGGATAGCTCTTCTAGTGGAGATTATGTTGAGGGGGGGTCTCCGACAACTCTGTTGAATGAAGTCCCCATCACTATTTTAGGGAGAGATTCTCTTGACCATAAGGAAACTTTGGAAGTTAAATCATGTAATAGCAAATCTAATGTAGACCCCGAATCGGGAAATCATGAATTAAATCGAGCCACTAGAGAACCTTCTTCTAGAATGAAGCTATACCATTCTGCAGATCAAGTGATTGGTGGCATTAATAAAGGTGTTCAAACTCGTAGTAAATGAAAAAACGAGATTAATTTTGTGTGCTACACTTTCCCTTTTGAACCTAAAAAGGTGGAAGAAGCTTTATCCGATGAGTAATGGATAGAAGCCATGCAAGACGAATTGCAACAATTTACACGAAATGACGTTTGGTATCTTGTTCCACGTCCAACTCACATCAATGTTATCGGCACGAAATGGATTTTTAAAAATAAAAAAAATGCCGATGGGATTGTTGTCAGAAATAAAGCCCGTCTTGTTGCTCAAGGTATACACAAATCGAAGGGATAGACTACGATGAGACTTTCTCTTCAGTGGCTAGTCTTGAGTCCATCAGGTTACTATTTGGGATTGCCGCACATTTTGGGTTTAAACTTTTTCAGATGGATGTAAAAAGTGTGTTTTTCAATGGCGATCTTCAAGAAGAGGCTTATGTAGAACAACCGAAGGGATTTATTGACCCACAATTTCCAAATCATGTGTATCGTCTTCGGAAAGCCTTGTATGGCCTAAAACAAGCCCCTCGAGCATGGTATGATCATTTAAATGACCATCTTTTGAATATCGGCTTCGTTCGAGGGGGAGTAGACCGAACTCTGTTTCTTAGAAAAATTGAAAATGATATTTTAATAGCACAAATTTATGTGGATGACATTGTGTCCGGGTCTACTCGTGAGTCACATTCCCGGAATTTTGGTGTTCAAATGGCTCATGAATTCCAAATGAGCCTTATGGGAGAACTGACTTACTTTTTTGGTTTTCAAGTAAGACAATGAGATGACGGTATTTTTTTTTTCAATCCACATATGCTCGTGAGTTGGTTAAAAAAATTGGATTAAATGATGCCAAGGCTACATGTACTCCAATGGCTACTACAATCAAGTTATTTCGTGACTTGGAAGGAGTTAGTGTCGATCCTACCTATTACCGCAGTATGATAGGTAGTCTTCTCTATCTCACTTTGAGTCGTCCTGATATCACATACAGTGTTGGAGTATGTGCTAGATATCAATCTGATCCTAAAGAATCACACGCCTCAGCTGTCAAAAGAATTATTCGATATGTTAAAGGGACTGTCTCTTTAGGATTGTTCTATCTTCGTGGTACACTAGTTGACTTAGCTGCTTTCTCAGATGCCGATTGGGCTGGGTGCGTTGACGATAGAAAGAGTACTTCAGGGGGTTGTTTTTATTTAGGAAATTGTCTTGTGTCGTGGCATAGCAAAAAGCAGAACTGCGTGTCATTATCCACTGCCGAGGTCGAGTACATTGCTACAGGTAGTTGTTGCACTCAATTATTATGGATGCAATAAATGCTTGCTGATTATGGCCTATCACAAAGTATAATGACAGTGTTATGTGACAATACCAGTGACATCAATATTTCTAAAAATCCGGTTCAACACTCTCGAACCAAACATATTGATATTCGTCACCATTTCATTCGTGATCTGGTTGAAGATGGCATAAATAATCTTGAGTTTATTCCGACACTTGACCAAAAGGCTAATATTTTGATAAAACCCCTTGATGCACTTCGCTTCGAAGATCTTAGAAAGTCCATCGGCTTGATCTCTATTGAGCCTAATGCTTGATTTTTCATAAATAGACTATTTTTTATTTTTGTGTCTTAATTAGTGTGATATTCCTATTCTGATTTCTTTGATGGACGTAGTCACTGACAAGTCGCTTGTTCAGCTTGCTCAAACTGATCCTAAAAAGTCTGAAGTTGAGTTATATTTGTTTTTGTGTCTTTTAGTTAAGTGTTTTGGCTTGTCATTAGATTTGTTTGGCTATTAGGATGAAATAGTGACATTTAGCTTAAATTGTTGCAAAAACCGAGCCTCGCGAGTCGAAAGTGCCACAACACCGCTTGGCGCTGACACGCGCGTCGACAGCGCCACCACACCGCTCATCGCTGACAAGCGTGTTGCTACTTCCATGGCGCCGCTCAGCGCCGGGCCGTAAATAAGGTTTAGTGCGAAATTTTCCCTCATTTCCATCAAAACTTTCTCTCTCTAATCGATGCTCTCTCAAGTTTTCCACTCCAAATCTGATTTTCGGTAAGTTTTTTTTGTCAAAACCTTGTAGGATCTTTACCTTTAGATTTGATATACAATGTTGGGTTCTTCATCGAACCCACGTGGTTGGAAACGACCATCTGACACTCATCTACGATTTCAATATTTTTCGTCTCCACAAGCAAAGGAGACGTACGAACTTTTTATGCGTAAAGGTCTGAAACTTGTTGAGCACAATATTGTAGTCTCTGAGTTTGCCTCAGTTGGTCTCACCGATCAATTTGCTCTATGAGGCTGGCTCGGTGCATGCTCTGGTCATGAATTTGGCATTCCCATCTTAGTCCCTGAGTTTTTGGCTAACAGAAGTGCCGTGAATATGAATAATCAGTCTTTTTCTTCTGTGGTTAGAGGTGTAACATCCCATGTTTTTAAGTAAAACATTTCCAATTGTTTTTTGAAATAAAGTAAACACAAACATTGGGGAGTTAACGGTTACTATACAGATGCATTGCAATACAGATTTTCATTACATTAATCTTGATACAATATGGAAAACTGAAAGAGTGCAGGGAAGGAAAGTACAACTGCTACTACTCACTACACACTGTAAAGGAGAGTACAAAGTACAAAATAGAGCCAAGACCGCAGCTCCAAAGGGAACCAGCTGCTAGCACAAGCTCCAGATCCCCTTGCAAGAAAAACCCTGCAACACAAGCCTGGAAAAGAGAAAGAGAGGAGGGTCTGAGCAAACACAGCTCAGTGAGGTAACAACTAACGACTACAAAGCATGCAAGAGCGCATGCGAACCTATGTGTGACAAACCAAAGTAAGTAAGGTCAAAGGAAAGGTACAACACTCGTACACACACACCCAAGTGACGTGAGACTAAGAGTATCTCCAAGGTCAAACAAGTAAAGTGCCACCCAAACCACGATCGACGTCCCTAACGTAAAGGTTATCACTAGAGAACTCTAGTAAGGAATCCACGGACCTCGTCACTCAACCTCACCTATTCCCAACCCGAACCACAGTCGCAACACAATCAACACCCACCAATCACTCACAAGGAGACCAATACCCAAATCTCCTCATCTCAACATCGTCCCCACATTCATTGGTAAGATTTAGGATTCACATGATTGCATTTAATATTGAATATTGGAGTTACACATTTCATCATTTTCCCCACCTTGGCCCACCCAAGGGGTACAACAACATTACCATCACGAATTGATTATTTCATTCTAATATTCATTCCTAGCTTACTCCTGAACAAACGAGTTGCCAATCTCCCCCAGACAAGGGCGAGTAGATTACATGTGTTAAGGTTTTCCAGGATCCCTCCTGCCAGCGTATCCAGTATATTCCAAGACTTTCGGAAACTCGTATCTCCTACCTATGTCCAAAGGATCTTATTCCTAGATCATCACATGTCAATAACATCTAGTGATTCCGGACTTAGGGAATGCGTATCTCCCACTTAACACGAATATAGTTGTTGGGCTACCTTCCCCCAAGTCAACATTCCCACACACTTACATTTCCTCATTTCATTAGTGAGTTTAGGTGAATGATTAAGGATTGGTTAAGGGTGGTACTCATGGGATCCATCCCTCGTATTGGAAGTTCATTTTATTCATTGGGTACATTAAGTTGTGAGTACAATCATCAACTTTCCACATTTCCACGATCCCCTCAAGAATAGGGTCCATCACCAATTCCCAACTTCCCATCGTCACAACACCAAGGGGGATTCGCATTGACCACACCACACGTCACTAGTACCCAAAAAAGCCAAAACACCCACATACCCCAAGAATTCCCAAGACCAATCCCAAATAGATCGACGGTTCACCACAATCGACAACAATGGGGGAAAATCCCCATTTCATGACAACTCACACTTTCGTGATACCACAGATACCCAAGTAAGTCTAACACATTACTAAGCAATCACCACAATACTTCGACACGGTCGACGCACCCAAATTACACCTCAAGGCCCATTCGGGCATTTTATCAAACACTTGGCGCCTATACAATTTTAAGGGTAATCCTCAACACACGAGTTATTATTTCCACATCTACACCACTCCAAGACCAACACAATCTCTCTAGACCAACCCAATGCTGAAGAGTCGAACGACAACAATACGACTACGCACCCGATGCCAATGAATTAAACGACAACGATACTACTACACATAATGAATCAACGATCGATAAAACGAGTAAACATGGAATAGAAATACGCACACCCACGCACACTAAGTAGAAGTTAGAAGTTACCAAACCGGAGCATCACCGGAAAAGTCACCGGAGCAATCGCCGGAAAACACCCACCGCCTCACCACGAACCAAACCCACCACAACTAAGCTCTCATCGAGACCTACAAGGTTCAACCGTTACTCAACAATGGAGGAGAAGGGAAATGAGAGCTAGGATGTGAGAGAGGAAAGGAATTACCGTTTATGCGCGAACCGCCACCATCAAAGTTAAGCCCTCGACATCCCCGTCGACGTTTATGAAGGAGCCAAGCTCCAAATCTTGATAGAAATGGGTGGATTGAAGAGAGAAGTGAGAGCGAGAGAGAGATTTAGGGTTAGAGTGAGAGAGGGTCGGACTAAATGAGAGAAAAGAGGAGTTGGGTTGCAAAATAGGTTGCAATCTCGTATCTTCCCAAACTCTAACAGACCTGTCTTATAGAGGTTATTGAGGTTACTTGCAGACATGACCTTAATATCAGCAGGCTGGAAAAAATGCTGCATCTTTTTTATAGTCATGTCTGGATCGATGAGGCCAGAAAGGCCGTCATCGTGCTTGCTCAAAGAAGTGCATGTCCCAACATCAACTCGGGTTGGAGGAGTAGCAGGAGCTGGAGGGAGAGGTAAGTCAACCAAGGGCTTCTTACCCTTTGCTTTGTCTAAAACAATGTTGGAAGGGGGAGATTTTTTCGGTGGAGAAGCTCCTTCTGTTATGATAACCCCTTTTCTAGGGGCAGTTGTGCCCAATAGGGCAGCAATGTCGGCTTCCTCGTTCTCAACCCTCCTTCTCTTCAGGGGACGCTTGGAGATTTTTGAGATAACTGTTCCTTGTTGCTTTGACATCTCTGAAAGAAAGAAACCAAAATGGTGAGGTCGAGACTTCATTTGAGAAGAAGCAAAGGTTGTCTTTAGATACCATTACCTCTTTCAAGGGCGAGGGCTTTGTTTCCAACTTCGGGACCTAAAAGGTGGGTGGCCAAAGATTCCGAGGAGACAAGAAGAGAGTATTTATGAACTGGATGACCTCGCGCTCTTGTCACCTCTTCCCTGCTTCTCTCTGATACTGTCACACGTTCCCGACCTACAGCACAGGGGAAATGAAGGTTAGAATTGAAGTCATCTGGGACACATTTCAAAGGAAAACACACGGCAAAGTTAAAGGCTCACTCTCGACAGAAGGGAAGCCCCATTGTCCGCACACGGGAAAGCGTTTCTTCTCCTCCAAAGAGTAAAACTCCAAATCTGAGCCTCCTACGAAGAAGAACTTGTCCTTCCAGGACTTGTTGGATGAAAGGAGGTCTTTGACAAAATCTTCTACCTTATCTCGTTTGGAGAAATACCACCAGCCACGGGTCATCGGGCTTTCTTTTAAATTGAAAAAATAAAGGAAGACCCTTAGGGACAGCGGATATTTTCCACCCGATGAAGCACTCCATAATATAGCGCACCCGACTAGAGTTCTCCAAGCATTGGGAGTCAGTTGTCCTGGCGCGAGCCAAAAATATGCTAGGACTTCCCTAGCTATGGGAGAGATGGGGATACCTAATCCTCCCTCTAGAGCTCCCAAATAGATGCAAATCTCGTCGGGAATTCTAGAGCAAGCGCTCTCACCCCTTTTTTTTTTGAAAATCCGAAAATTTTATTAATAATAAACAAAACCTTAAAACAAATATACATCACCCAACACAAAATGACCTCAGAAAATTGAGATGTACTGTCACACTAAGGATATCCCACCACAGCCAATGCCTACACTGATAGAGAACCGGCCCTTGAGGTACCCCGTCATCCCCTATCTATAACACCCCCTCCCCCATTCAATGCATCTGCATCATCCCCTATCTGTTATCCCCCATTCAATGCATCTTCTACTACCATCAATACAACACCCACCGCTTGAGAAGAAAGAACACCTCCCAAGCGCAGCCATAACCTTCCAGCACAAAAACAGACAGCCCAGATTTGCCTCGCGTCTCTTCACCCTCTGCATAAGCAATCCTTCCCCTTGTAGCCTCAGACTTTATTTCCCGATGTGCACTCCATCCATGCCTTTCAACCTTTCGCATCAGTAGCCGGACGGACCAGCACGATTATAAATCAATTCAGAGAAATTCAGATCGCACCTCTTCCAAGCCGACATCGCACAGGACCAACATAGCAAGACAATCCCTTGAGTCCCCTCCTCCCTCCTGGATCCGGTAACTTTTTGAATAGGTGCATCGTTAGCATCCCCTCCTTAACCTCGGGTTTTAAAGGCCTCTAATCTCGCTAACTTCCCGCTATCTCCTTCTTTGCAGAACAATCCCCACTCTGCCTCTAGACGAAACATAGACCAGGTGTGACCCGCTCTGGATGAGAAAATAGTTCAGGACCTCCTTCTTGTAGATCTACTAGCCACATCAAACCTTACAGTATCAAGATTGTTGGTGATATCAGCGATGGAATATGGCGACAAATTCAGCCTGCAAATAGCCCATAGCACATACCTGAAATTTATTTTTTCTATAATTTCCGATTCGCTTGCTTTTTCCTTTTTAAAGATTGTATTATTTCTCGCAATCCAAATAGAACAAAATGGTATTTCCCACCACCACTCTAGGCATACTCTGAGAGTGGGGGGGCACACCCATGACACATGCCATCTGGACAAAGTCGCAGACCAAATTTTTCAACTGAACTCGCAGAGAAGGAGCAGATGATCAACTGACTCCTCTGCAGCCCCACAGAACACACATAATTTCTCTAGCAAGTTGAATTGGAGGATTTTCCGCCGCGAGAGCATTCCCTTCGTCGCTAGGGCGTCCTGAAGAGCCAGTGTCATGCCCCGGATTTTCAAGACATATTTTTTTTTTGAATAATAGAATTACATAAATACTTTTTGCATAAACCATTTCCACAACAAGGGTCCATGAGTAAAAGAAGTACAACATATCCTTTTTTATACACACATGCGGAAGTAAAACATTTACAATCCTTTTTCTTTCAAATGAAACTCACTTGAGATTTGGACACAACAATACTTTACATGATAGCTTGCTTATATATGAAGTATAACAATCATTTAAAAGTGGGATGCCCGTAGGCTACAAAGGGAAAAAGGGGAAACCAAAACATGATTTAAAAATAGGGCATGCTTCTCACCACAAGGAACTAGAGCAAGCCTAAGCCAACCCCTCTACAAGCAAGCCAATCCTGCAAACCCTGCAAAGAACTGTAGGAAAAAGGTTAAGTCATAAAGACTCAGCAAACATGCGACT